>PITA01004231.1:18179-41652 GCA_004023965.1 Spilogale gracilis
AAAAAAAAAAAAAAAAAAAAAAAAAAGAATGCCTTAGAGTCAGACATTCCACCACTGTAATAGTCATTATGCAATTACATATGTAAGCCAAACAGAAACCAAACCAAGCTAATACCAATTCAAAGAATACAGGAACATAAACTTTCCACTTCAAATTCATAATCTCTGTAACTTTCACTAAAAGAGAAAACAAATGGTAACTGCCTTCTTAAAGAAAAACCTTTACTGATTTTTTTAATTATGTAAGATAACATATGGTCATTCTTAAAAAGGAGAAAAGAATGCATTTAGTCAATTCCCTACAGGAAATGGAGTTTGTGTCCAAAGTGAATGTATGTTTGGAGGTGGGGGGTGGGGAACGTGTATGTGCACATACATGCAAATATCCAAGGCGTGTATCAGAGGAACATCTTTGTACATGTATCTTTTCAGGCAAGTCCAATTTATTCTTGGAATAAATTGCTAGAGATAGCTTTACTGAGTCAAATAGTATGTACATCCATTTTCCTCATTGCAGGGGGACTGAGTGGAAGAAGCAGGGAGAGGGAGGAAGGTAAGAGAAAGAGGAAAGGCAGCAAGGAAACTGATTTATTTGGAATATTAAGTTTCTGCTACATTTTCCCCCCATCTATTTAGTACTTATCTAAATTCTACAATGAATAATAATTTGTTTATCCCTCCTTAATAGGATACTAAACCAACAAGAAAAAATGTAGCAAGGTCAACTTGTTAGTGAAGAATCCCCTCCTAGCATTCACATCCCTAACCCAAGCTGACGCAGTGCGCATCCCGAGCCCCTGCTCCCTCCATGACGGAGCAGAGCAGATGGCAATTTTCCCAGCCCACGGCTCCACGTGGACCCAGTGTCACAGGCTCCCAACCTAATTGGTTTGCCTATCAGTGTCCCCTCTAAAGCATTATTTTCTGCCTCTTATCCCTTATCATGCCTTACACACAACAGGCTTTCAGCAGCTATGAAAGAACGAAGTATAGTGAAGGAATGAAAGACAGAGACCTCTGCCTTTCAGGAACAAACACACCTCAATCACGTGCGCCACTGCTTCCCCTTTCCTTGCTTACATGGTAGCCGCTTTGTCACCTGAAAAATGAAAAAAGCTGAAACTAGGGCCCGGTGTTGCTATGTATGCTTCTTGCTCTGGACTAAACTTTGGTTTCTGAGAGCCAAGGTTATTAATTATTCATGGAATCCTAGCCTGGCCCTCAGTACTTCACATAGCATCGGAGGTGAAAAATCAGCCCAAAGAGAACACTCTTCCCTTCCCGACACAGTCTCTGCAACCCCCACAGCATCTGGGACATGAGACCGTGTACCCAGCACAATAAACTGATGGATAAACACGCACCTTCTCACCCGATGCACAAGACCCGTTGTTTCAAGACTTTAACGACTTTCACTTGACCTTTTAAGCTACACTAATTACCTCATCTTGATCGTTTTGGCCCACAGATGTGTTTCGACATAAAAGCCACTCATTTGGGGGATTTGGAAATGTTCCCAAAGCGTACAAGTCTCAATTACTTTAAAACTACAGCTAAGGAAAGAGAAGGAAAAGGCTCCTAGCTCATCTCAATATGCTCATATTGGGAACTAATACACAACGACCCAAACATGGGGTAGTGAGGCTATTATGTAAAGACTGAGTATAAAGGTAAGCATTAGAACCAAAACACAAATCTTCTAAATACCAAAAATCTACAAAAAGCAGAGGTGAGGACAAGCAAAAGAGATCACCTGGTTAAAAAACCTCCTTTATTTAAAAGAAGGAAGGACATAAATATATATATACACGTTTGTTAATATTAAAAAACTGGTAGAATAATCTATAATTTTAAAAAAATAGAGATGGAGAGAAGGAACAAGAAGAAGAAACAAGGATAGAAACAAAACTTTTCTGTAGATTAGACATTGGAACCATATAAATACTGCACATCATAATGCCACATTTTAATAATGCAACCCCTAAAAAGTAAAATTAATGCAAATCCAGTTGGTAAAAAACCACACAGAATTATTCCAAGTGATTTTAGAACACAATAATCTAACAGTGCATTTTTATTATGAAATACCCTTAAAAACAGACCCCAGAAGATGGCAAAAAAAATTTGTTTTCAGTAATCATATTCTCATAGGTCAACTTGGTATTGTCCTTCTAGGCTGCTGGGGATGTAGTCTGTGATAAAGTAACATGTAGGTATGTTGGCGTTTGTTTGTTCCTTTGTGCACAGGAAAAAGAACAGTTAAAAATCTTAGAGCCCAGAATAGGAACTCATCTTTAAAAAATATGTATTTTCTGTCGACTGAAAAAGCCTAGAAATAACACCGCCAGTTACACTGAGAATGCCTAGCACCTTCTCTAAATACATTAGGTAAAGAAACTGGCTCCTTGAAGAAATGACTGATTCCAGGACAGGGATAAGAAATGTTCAGAAGAGTCTGGAATAGCTTTTTATAGCAGAAAGCAAGGAAACTTAAAAGCTATATTAATGTCTCGAAGAGGTTTCCACTATGCAAACGTGAGACAATTTAATCCCTAATGAAGGTAAAAATAGCAATGGATTGAAACATCAAATATGGTTAGGAACTGTAAGTTCCTAACCCTATTTTTAATTAAAAACAACAAACCTCTCTGGTTGCCTATGGAAGATCCTAAGGAACAAAGTCATTATTTTGGAAATGGATTTAAAAGAAGAGAAGGAATAAGCATTCACCCAAGGGACTCAGACTAATACATTAACTGGGGGGGAGGGGGGGGCAGTCTTTTTACCAAAATGTCCTGGAATGATAAATGAAAAGCAAAATATAGAATCAGTGTTTCATTTTGCAGCTCCTAATGAAGTAATCGATCTGGGCAATGACCATAGAGACAAGGGAACATATTAAACAGCACCATGCTGATATGATCAGCAATAGCCAAGCTGTGGAAAACTCTACAGGACAAAAATCCCAGTTTACTCAATGACAATACAAAAATGTATGGGGGTCGGGGTGGGGGAAGAAACTGAAAAGGAATCTCTGAAATAGAAGGTATGATAGAATACCGCACTGAAAGACACAGAGAAACATCAAACAACACCACACACACACACAGACACCAGTAACAATTCAAATACGAAACAAAAATCACAATAGCAACAAGCCACTAGATCCTAGGATAAATCTAACAAAGATGTGCAGTACTGCCACAATGAAAACTCAAAACATTACTTAAAAAAAAAAAAAAAAAGACCTAAATCAGGGTTTCTTAACATTCTGGGTCAGGTAATTTTTTTCTTGTGGGGGCTGTCCTAGGAGTTGTAGGATGTTGGGCAGCATCCCCATCCTCGAACAGCCACTCTTCCACCATAGATCTGACAATAAGAACGTCTCCAGACGTTGTCAAATGTCCTTTGGGAGCAAATCCACCCTGCCTGAGAACCACTAATCTCAATACAAAGATATACAATTCACACTGGTTGGAATTCAACATTGCTACAATGTTAGTTTTTCAAACTGAACTATAACCTCACTGCAATCAATTTTTTTTTTTTAAGATTTTACTTATTTGACAGAGAGACACACAGCTAGAGAGGGAACACAAGCAGGGGGAGTGAGAGAGGGAGAAGCAGGGTCCCACCAAGCAGGGAGCTTGAACCCGGGACTCCAAGATCATGACCTGAGCTGAAGGCAGACACTTAAGGACTAAGCCACCCAGGTGCCCTTAACTTCACTGCAATCTAAAGCAAAATCCCTGATGTGTGTGCTGTGTGTGTGTGTGTGTGTGTGTGTGTGTGTGTGTGTGTGTATTAAAAAGTTGATTCTAAAATCCACATGGAGAAGAAAAATACTTGCAATGGCCAAATCAACTTTGAAGAACCACAAAAAACTGGAGACCTGATACCAAAACTTAATTAAGAATTTCTTTTCACTCATTAGAGATTTAAAAAGGCAAATAACAGACTAGGAGAAGATAGTTAAATATATTTATCCAACAAAAAGCTCATCCTCAGAATATGTAAAGAATTCCCACAAATCAGTAAAAAACAACCCCAGTAAAAACGGGCAAAAAAATCTTTAACAGGCACTTCACAAAAGAGTGTATCTTAAAGTCAAGCATATTAAAAAGTGTTGAAAAGGACTGGTTGTCAGGGAAATACAAATTAAAACCAGAATGAGATGCCACTATACTCTCATCAGATTGGCCACACTTGTAAGGACTAATACTACCAAGTGTTAATGAGAAGGTGGAGCAACTGGAACTCTCATACACTGTTTAGCAATAGCTACTAAAGCTGAAACACATGCCTACCCCATGACCCAGTAACTTCACTGCTCAATATATATATATGATATGTATCATATATATACATGCGTGAATGGACATGTATATATATGTGTGTGGATACATACACACACACACACACACACATACCAGAACTGAATTACTACTATGCCCACAAAAGATATGTATGGCATATTAACAGTACTATTCATAGTAGCCCCAAAGTGGAACCAGTAGAATGGATCAAATAATTGCAATATATTCATTCAATGAAACAGAATAGTTCCCAGCTAGGAGAAAGAACAAACTCCTGCTAAATATAATAACATGAATCAATTTCATAGTGTTGAATGAAAAAAAGCCAGACACAAGATTACAGGATTCCATTGAAATGAAATTCAAAACTACTGTTCTGAAGTTCTCCTCCGTCAACTTCCGATTGAGGAGGAGCTTGAGGGAAGATGCTGGAATGCCGGAAACATCCTATAACTTTATCTGGGCTTAAGTAGTTATACTGTGGTGTTCATGCATGTATGCATTCTTCACTGTATGTGAGTTTTTCTTATGAAAAAGAAAAAAATTAAAGAGAAAAATATCAGATAAATGATCACTGATGATGGCATCAGTGGCATTTGATGGCATTTGATTTGATGGCATTTGATTAGATCAATGAATTATTAAGTTATTAGGTATGGCTACATTTTAAAAACTATTTTTTAGAGGTGTTTACAAAAGTATTTACAGATGAAATGACTGGGACTTGCCTCAAATACAAATTGACGTAAGAGCATTAAAATTGAGCAGAAGTACAGATAAAACATGATTGGCCATGAATTAATTCCTAAGGCTGGCTGACCAAAACATGGGACTTGATTATACTATTTTATGTACTTAAGAAGATGTAGGATATTTTCAAAATAAAAAGTTAAAAAGCAAACAAATCAAAGTCTTCTGCAAAAGCGGTCTTTTGGAAAATTTTTTTTTCTTAAGATTTTATGTATTTAAGAAAAGGACATAGGATGAGCTGGGGGGAAAGGAAGGGAGCAGAGACAGAGGGAGAAAGAAAGGAGGCTTCCAGCTGATCAGGAAGGCCTGAGGCTTGATCCCAGGACCCTGGGATCATCACGTGAGAAAAAGGCAGACACTTAACCTACTGAGCCACCCAGGTGCCCCTGGAATCCTTTTTGATGAGAAGTCTTATTATGGTCATTGCCACTGTTCACTTTTTGAAAATGAACCACCAGTAGAAATAAAATGGGTCTATATTTTTCTCTCTGTATATGGAGTTTCCCAAAGGCAGAAACCCTGTTGCAAATACCAAGGAGCAACTGATGATCTTTTCCTCAATTCATCAATCCTGCCAAAGTTTAAAACACATTTTTCTAGGATATTAAAACCGGGGAATATGAATACTGTTTGCTGAAATACAGAAGACAATGTATGCACTTGATTTTCAAAGGAGCACTTGTTCCATTTAATAAATGGGCATAATTACTGTAAGTCAGTCCCTAACAGAATATGCTTTTTCAAATGGGATTTTAACTTAACACAGTGGCAAATGGCTGGAATTTTTTTAACTCTTGATTTTTGTGAAAATGTTCTATATTTATATATTGTTGAGTTCTTAGAAGGATTCGTCAAAGGACTTTTCTCCCCTTGAAATGTGCAGGGAAATTGGACTTACTGCGTTAAGAAGGTGATCCAGGGCCACCTGAAGCTAATCAACCATGGCTATCAACCTCACCTTTCACTGCAGCCCCAAGATCCCAGATTGAAGATCAAAGAAATAATCATATAAATTCACTCCCTGCTGCTTTAAGGGGGCAGAGCCTGTTCTGTGACCCAGGCTGGTCATGTGACCCAGGCCATTTTAAAAATCACAGTTTTTGTGTGTGTGTGTGTGTGTGTGTTTTAAAGATTTTTTTTATTTATTTGACAGAGAGAAACACAGCCAGAGAGGGAACACAAGCAGGGGGAGTGAGAGAGGGAGAAGCAGGCTTCCCGCTGAGCAGGGAGCCCGATGTGGGACTCGATCCCAGGTCTCCGGGATCATGACCTGAGCCGAAGGCAGTCGCTCAACCAACTGAGCCACCCGGTGCCCCTAAGAATCACAGTTCTTGAGGCACCTGGCAGGCCCAGCTGGTTAAGCCTCTGGCTCTTGATTTTAGCTCAGGTCATGAGATCAAACCCCTCCTCGTGGAGCCTGCATAAGAGTCTCTCTCTCTGTCTCTGTCCTTCCTCCCTCTTCTTTCCACCTCTTAAAAAAAAAAAAAAAACAACCACCCTTCCGGAGGACAATGGGAGCAATTAAGGTATTGAATGCTTCTGCAGATGCCACTCTCCTTGCCTCCAGAAACAAAACTTTTGCTAACAAGACAAGTGATATCCCGTGCTCTGTCTGGTGTCTCCATGGGCTCTAACAGGACAAAACTGTTTCAGTACTTCATTTTTCTTTGTTCCTGAAAGTAAGCAGTGCCAACAGAAGAAAAAAAAGCTACGTGCATAAAGCCATTCACTGAAGAATTATCCAGGATAGAAAAAAAAAACAAACCTGTCCACATAGGGGGAAAGCTTCATGACACTGGATCTGGAAATGATTTCTTGGATAGGACACCAAAGGCACAAGCAGCAAAAGTAAAAACAAAAAACCAAAAAAAAGAAAAAAAAAACTGGACTTTATCAAAATAAAAACTGTACATCAAAGGGCATGAACAACAGTGAAAAAGCAACTGCAACCCACAGAATGGGAGAAAATCCTTGCAAATTACCTCTCTGGTAAGGGGTTAATAGCCGGACTATATAAGTAACTTGTACACCTCAACAACAACAAAAATTAGGACATGAAAAGATGCTCAATATCACTGATCACTGGAGAAATGCAAATCAGAACGAGATGAAATATCACCTTACATCCATTAGGATGGCTGTGATGAAAGGAAGGAAAGAAAATGGAAGTGTTAATGCAGATGTGGACAAATGGGAACCCTTGGGCAGGTGGGGCTGTTAAATTGTGCAGCCTTGTGGAAAACGGAATGGCAGTTCCTTAAAACATCAGACATGAAATTATCCTGTGGCCCAGCTAGTCCACCTGGCCTACCCTTGGGTATATGCCCAAAAGCACTGAAATCAAGAACTCCAACAGATGTTTGTAGATGTTTGTATGCCTATGTTCTAGCACCATTATTCACAATAACCACCCAGGCAGATGAATGGATAAACAAAATGCACACAAAATGTGGTATATACATATAATGGAATATTATTCAGCGTTAAAAAGGAAACTCTGACTCATGCTGCCACGCAGATGAGTCATGAGGATGTTATGCTACTTGAAATAGGGCAGTCACAAGAAAGTACTGTACATTCCACGAAACAAGAGATACCCTCAGGAATCTAATTCAGAGAGATAGGAAGCAGAATGATGGTTGCCAATGGCCGGGGCCAGGGAGGAATGAGGGGCTGTTTAACGGGTATAGTTTCAGTTTTGCAAGATGAAGAGTTCTGGCAATGAATCAAACCACAGTGTCAATGTATTTAACTAAAGGCATCCTTAAAAGTGGTTCAAATGGAAAATATCCTGCTCTGTGTATTTTATCATAATCAAAAAATTTCTGAAAATGGACAGAGCCCACAGGAGAACAACCTTGAATAACCTAGAAAAATGCCTGTGACAGAATGTAATGTAAAAACAAAAGTTCCGTGTCCACTATGTTCCAGTTTGTATAGGCAATAAAAAAATGAAAATACTTGTTGTGGGGGAGGGCAATAAGATTAACGGTGACTTTACTTAATGTTAAGTTTATGTATGTGGGATGATAAACGTCACGACTAAAACTGCACTAATCCTCTATTTCAATAACGTCATCAGAGACGTACTCCCTATATTTAGACACCTTTTAAAGGAAAAAAATGTATCACTTAAGTCAATTTACTTGTTCTAAATACACCGTGATTCAGTTGTTGCTTTGATACAATTTCTCAACAGAACCCAGCACCCAGCCAACCAAACAGAATAATGGGCGATTCAAGAGCAAAACAGACAAAGCCTGCTTGCGTGGGAGTGAGCTATTCACTCACTGGCAAGCTGAGGTCTGCCCGGCTCAGCTGTGGCCCAGGGGACTTCCAGCATGGCGAGCAAGGCGCTGGGAGACAATCGGTAGCAAATGGAGAGAGAGACACTTACAGGAGGTGACTCCACAAACAGTCTCTAATTGTTTTCCAAAAGGGAATGCAAATGATTTGGAGATTGCTTTTCATAGTAGCTTTGTAAGCAATGTAAATAAGATTTTTAAATGCATCCCCTTCAAAATATTTAAAGGGGGTGGGGGGGGATGAAGGAAGCCAATATGCCAAATAGAATCACAGGATTCTTGCTTTTTGAACTATTTATTGAAATGTTTTCTACATTTTTAACAGGGAAATCTTCCCTCTACCATGCTGACTTCTCCCACCCTGCCAAGAAAAAAAAAAAAGAAACTTCTTATTATGAAGCCTTCTAGCAAAAGGAGAGTTGAAAACTAAAATATGCTGAAGTCAGTACAAAATAGATAAAGCCTGGAACTGTCTAGATTTCACAGAACACTGGCCACCTGCATGTAGATCTCATAACTTGTCCTGCAGCTCCTGGGCTAGTCCCTCAACTGCACGGTCCTACATTTCAAGTCCTCTTTTGAGTACACTGGGTTAACAATCAATAGAGAAGATTAATGGACTCTCCTGCAATGAACTATGTTTTCCAAATAGACTAGACTTACTTTTGGACAACACTCAGCAATGGGGAACTATTATGGTGAGCTAGTTGAAGGGCTCGATCTTGATCTAAAGACTGCAGCAGTGATAGAGAAAGGAACGCCTGGCCTGCCAGGCCCAAAGCAGGATGGTTTTTTTTTTATCACTCGCCAGCTAGAGACTGGAAGATTCAACACAGCTTCTACTACGCCAGCGACCAAGAACAGCAACGTTTCCAACCCCTTGTTCTTGTAGCATTTTCTCAACAAATGTGTGTGCGTGCATGAGAGTTCCTTCCCCCTGTGTGGGAAAAGAAAGGTGTCTCCGTAGTGACAAGGGTAAGGCTCTAGCCCGTGAGTCTAGGAAGAAAATGCTCTCTTTCCTCAGATGGCAGCTGCAGATAATAAAGGTGAAAGGTTTTTCTTGACATGATTTATAGTAGTTATTAAGAACATTTTTCAAAATGGAAAAACAATCGATTCTGAAAGTATCTTAGTTCAGAAGTCCTACAAAGTCTTCCTTCATGTATGACATACATCATCTCTAGAGGTCTCCTGTATGAATGGAGAACACTGGTACAAAGTTCCCTTTTTGAAGCCTGTTACAAATCAAATTATAATATAAATTAATTCTCTGTCAGAGTGCCTGGGTGGCTCAGCCTAGTAAGCGTCTGACTCTGGATTTTGGCTCAGGTCATGATCTCAGGGTTGTGCGACTGAGCCCTGTGTCAGTCACCATGCTGGGCATGGAGCCTGCTTGGGATTCTCTCTTTCCCTCTCCCTCTGCCCTTCCTCTTTACCCCCCGCCCCACCCCCCAGGGTCATGCTTGCTTTCCTTTAAAAAAAAAAAAAAAAAAAGGAATAGCAGTGGATCTATCCCATTCACTGTTTCATTCTCCAGATCGATGCTCCCCACTGCTCTACATCTCCTAAGTCTCCAGGGTAAATCTCCAATTTTAAAGCAGCTTCCTGGAGTGTATAACCAACTGCGAGCCGTGTGAGCCTGTTCAGTGAAGGATTCAACTGCTAATCCTATCCAAGTCAAACATTGATGAGGGTGATTAAGAATCAGGCCCAACCATAAACTATACAATTTACTATCAAAATCAAACAGTAGATGGCTTTCCACATCATTCCTTCCATTCTTCAACAATTTAGATTATTTAAATTTTATTTTTAAAAAACAAAGGGTATTTAGGGATGCCTCATTGGTTCAGTCGGTTAAGCATCCGGCTTTTCAGCTCAGGTCTTGATCCCAGAGTCCTGGGATCGAGTCCCCAGTCGGGCTTGCTGCTCAGCAGGGAGCCTGCTTCTCCTTCTCCCTCCGCCCCTCCCCTGCTTGTGTTCTCTTGCTCTGACAAATAAATAACATCTTTTTTAAAAGCAGGATATTTAATTTTAAAATCACACTCCCATTATCTTAACCAGATGATGTTCTGCAGCTTAAAAGAAAGTAAATGAAAAGTGATGTCTTCTATACATTAGGCTGAGAAAAAAAACTAACAAATCCATTTTTGTTTCATTTATTCACTCAAAACATACTCACTGTACACCAAGTATACAGTGGGCACTCTGCTAAGCAATGAAGAAACAAAGATGAATGAGGACATGTAAGGTCTTCAAGGAAAGTTAAAAAGTCCAGTTTGGCTGCTGGAAACATTGCAGTAATAAATGGTGCTGGAAAGTGAGCAGATGGTTGCTACTTCTGCACAAAGTCATCCTGTGTCACCCCATTTTTCGTGGGTGAACGAGGCTCCCTCTAAAACCGTATCTGATGAAATCTATAAGCAACTACTTGCCATCTATGATTTCCCCTTTTCTAGTACTTTTTCAAAAGGTCATATTAATAAACCTCCAGTCACTCTCTTCCACATCCCTATATTTTAAATCCCTGCAGAGAAACATTTGATATTTGCCCCATTATCTGTTTTCATAAATACAAGCCCTGCGAGTGGGAATGCCACTTCTGTCACATGCACCTGTCCTGACCACGCAGGATGGAACCTGGCATATGATACAGCTCTGTTAACAAACCAGCTGCCTCCCGCACCATCCCCGCTTCACTACTTTTCATCTAATGGACTTTCCTCTGCAGTTTCCAAAAAATTACCAGATATAAGGCTGTCCCCAACCTGAGCCCAGAAAAACTGCTTTCACTAACAAAAAGTAAAGGTGCTTGCTTCCTTTATCAGAAAGGAGCAGAGGGGGAATTCTGTTCAGACACAGTTCAAAGCATGATCCTTGGGGAACTTTCTATCTACAGGACAGCATGTGTCTGGAAACCCTGATCATCGCAGTCACTTTGTTTATGACAGACTGCTCGGAGCAGATCCAGTCTCCTGTTCAGACCTGCGCTATGGGGGGAACCACTCTTCTGGGGCCTATGGGAGTCTGGAGTGCACCACCAGCTAGCCACTGGCCACTCCACTTCTGGTCAGGGACACCTCCAGGCCACAGAGAGTGGCCGCTCCCGTGTGTGCAGCAATGTCCCCACTCACAGCCACTGCAGTGTCTTCCCATTTACTTCTGTTACAGGATTCAGCCTTGCCTCTTATCAGAAAAAGACTTTGTCACTTAGCAGCTGGTGCCAGGGAGCCACGAAAAGACTCTACTGTAAGCAGGGAAGCCATCAGCTGTGGCAAGCATGGGGGCACCCGGAGGGGCAGGGGGAGACTCAGTCTCCACCCCACATAGGGGCAAAATAAGCAGGGGTCTTGGCCATTTCCTGCACCTTGATGTAGTAATTACCTACGAGCATATAATTAATAAGCCACTCTACCTGGCATCGGAAAAAAGTAAGTAGGCCCTAAATTCTTCTGTCCTGTGTACCACTGCTCTGATGGGTGCCTTTTTAGACACACATACATTAAGAACTCATCTCCTAAGGGGAACGCTCTTACACTGTTAGTGGGAATGCAAGCTGGTACAGCTGCTTTGGAAAACTGTGGGATTCCTTAAAAAATTAAAAATAGAGCTACCCTATGACCCTGCAATTGCACTACTGGGTATTTACTGTAAAGATACAGAGCTAGTGAAAAGAAGGGCTATATGTGTCCCAATGTTCATAGCAGCAATGGCCACAATTGCCAAACTGTGGAAAGAGCCAAGGTGCCCTTCAACAGATGAATGGATAAAGATGTGGCCCATATATACAATGGAATATTACACCCCCATTAGAAAAGATGAATACCCAACTTTTGTAGCAACATGGACCGGATTGGAAGAGATTATGCTGAGTAAAATAAACCAAGCAGAGAAAATCAAGTATCATATGGTTTCACTTACTCGTGGAGCATAGGAGTAACATGCAGAAGAGTGGGAGAAGGAAAGGAAATGTGAACTGGCTAAATTAGAGAGGGGGATGAAGCATGAGAGATTTTGGACTCTGAGAAACAAACTGAGGGTCTTGGAAGGGAGAGGGGTGTGGGGGGATGGGTGAGCCTGGTGGTGGGTACTGAGGGCACAAATTGCATGGAGCACTGGGTGTGGGGCATAAACAATGAATGTTGGAACACTAAAAAAATAAATTATTTTAAAAAAAGAACGCATCTCCTGCATAAGTCAAGGCGCCCTTCAAAGCCACTATGGTCATTTACAATATAAACAGCCTCCATAAGTGCACAGCAAAACCAGAATTTCACTTTTTAGGCTTGTCTCTGGTTTCCCGCAAAGGAAAAGCTAGCGGATTCAGTGGTATGCCTCTGAACTTGGGGTGGAGCGCGATTTGGAGAACCACAAAAAGAGAAATGGTGAGCAGGGCAGAGGACAGAGAGGTTTTGGCTGGGTTGAGACTGGGGGGCCCAAGCCCAGACTGCCGAGTGCCACCTCTCACAGAGCCCCAAATGGTGGCCTGGCACCCAGCCAGCAAGGCCCCCGAGGACAGAGAGGAGGAAAGCCTGCAAAAGGGAAATAAAAGCCAAATAAGAGCCAGAGAAATCAGTTTAGCCCTGAGTCCCCATCTTTTAACTTTCAAATGCTTTCCTGAGTTAAAATTAATATGACAGACTATTTAGGAAGCAGATACTTAGAAAATAAAAATAAAGTCTGTCTTGCTACATGCAAAACAATGAAACCGGGCCGCTTTCTTATACCATACACAGATACAAACTCAAAATGGACTAAAGACCTCAATTTAAGACCTGAAACCATTAAACTCCTTGAAGAAAATACAGACATTAATCTCTTGGCCTTAGCAATATTTTTCTGGCTCAGTCACCTTAGGCAAAGAAAACAAAAGCAAAAATAAACAACTGGGACTACACTAAAATAAGAAAAGAAAACCATCAACGAACAAAAAGGCAACCTACTGAATGGGAGAAGATACTTGCAAAGGCTATATCCAATAAGCGGTGAGTAGCAAACATATATAAAGAACTCCTACAACTCAACGCTAAAAATAGTAATAATAATAATCCAAATAAAAAATGGGCAGAGCCCCGGGATATTTTTCAAAGAACACAAAAGGCCAACAGAGACACATGAAAAGATGCTCAACATCACTAATCATCAGGGAAATACAAATCAAAACCATAATGAGATCTCACCGCACACCAGTCAGAATGGTTAGTATCAAAAAGAAACAAGTGTTGGTAGAGATGTGGAGAAATGGGAATCCTCGTGCACTGCTGGTGGGAAGGTAAATGGGTACAATCATGGTGGAAAACAGTATGGAGGTTCCTCAAAAAATTAAAGAGTAATTCCACTTCTTGGTATTTATCCACATAAAACAAAAACTCCAATTCAAAAGAGTTATATGCACCCCTGTGTTTATGGCAGCATTATTTATAATAGCCCAGATACGGAAGCATTCAACCTGAGTGTTCATCGATAGCTGAGTGAATAAAAAAGATGTGGTGTGTGTAGACACACATGCACACACACAATATTACTCAGTCATAAAAGAGAAAGAGATCTTGCATGTGCACGAGGGACCCAGAAAGCATTACACTGAGATAAATCCGACAGAAAAAAATACCATACGATTTCAATTACACTTGGAATCCAAAAAACAAAAGAAATGGACAAACAAAACAAATACTCAAATACAGAGAACAAACCCATGGTTGCTAGAGGGGAGGGGAGTGGAGGTTTAAGTGAAGGGGATTAAGAGGAAAATAACAGTTACAGGAATAAAAACTAAATTATAGGAATAAAAAGTATAGCATAGGAAATATAACCAGTAATACTGTATGGTGACAAATGATACATTTACCATGGTGAGCACCTCAAAATATACATAATTGCTGAACCAATACATTCTACACCTGAAATATAATACTGAACATCAAATATACTTCAACAAAAGTATTTTGTCTTGAGACAAGACAGGGCAACTATAAAAGGTTTCCATTGTATTTCCTTTTCTGTTATTACTTTATCCTGTAAAATTTCCAAGTCAAAATGCAAACAGTGACAAGGGAAGATCATGTTCTCTTGCCATGGGCTTTGGCACACGGAGTTCCCCTGCATGAGTCACTGACCTTCTTCTACCTCTGTCCTCACCTAGCAACTGCTCATCCTTCAGGCTTCGGTCCCAAAAGTACTGGTTCCAGACCCCCTTCCTGGTCCCTCACATCACGCTGGAGCCTTCCTCTGGGCTCGAGCTGCTGCTTGGCCTTCACCCCCACAGCATTACTCCGGTACTACTGCTGTTCTTTCCACCTAAATGGTGCCCAGCAGAGTGTGGCATCTAGGATGCCCTGGAGGGGTACTTGGATGAATTAGTGAGTGAATGAATGAATGAGCAGCATGACAAAGGAGCAACTAAAAGGCAGCAGGGAAAGTGCTATCTATAGGTTATTAAAGGCGCCCCTGTGATAGGTGAAGTTATTTTTTATGTTATAAAGCTATTTTACTAAATGAAGAAATTAAAGTGCCTACCATAGAGCAGGTAAAACACGAGTATTTACTGAACGAAGTTAACAAATAATGAATTAGTCTAGATAAAGAAAAAACCTTTTCCATGCCTAAGAAGTTACTCCTGAAAACTGCAATAGTTGCATAGTTTCTGGAGTACACAAAATGCTTAATGCGATTTCCTTATTGTCAGTTCTTCTTGAAAAAAATCATTCTACAAGTATATTTCTCAAATTGTTCACCTGTAGGATGCTGAAAATTATTTATGGTGGCATTATAAAGGCAGCTTTTTTTTGAACTTCAGAATCCTCATTTTAATTTTTATTACTTATTTACTAACATATAATGTATTATTTGCTTCAGGGGTATAGGTCTGTGAATCAGTCTTACATAATCACGGCACTCACCATAGCACATATGCTCCCCAATGTGCATCACCTAGCCCCCCCATCCTACCCTCCCCTTCTCCCCTCCAGCAACCTTCAGTTTGTTTCCTGAGATTAAAGAGAATCTTATGGTTTGTCTCCCTCTCTGGTTTCCTCGTTTCATTTTTTCCCTCCCTTCCCCTATAATCTTCTGTCTTGTTTTCTCAAATTCCTCATATCAGTGAGATCATATGATAACTGTCTTTCTCTGACTGACTTACTTCATTTAGCAAAATACCCTCTAGTTCCATCCACATCATTGCAAGTGGCAAGCTTTCTGGGTTTTTGATGGCTGCATAATAGTCCACTGTATATATACCACAGCTTCTTTATTAAAGGCAGCTTCTTAAACTAGGGCTCCTTTTATTACATAATTATAAATTTTTTCTTTGACTTGGCAAATATCTTGAGAACTACATATTTATGGATTGACATGTTCATATTATAACTATTTTAAATTTTTAATGATTTAAAGTTGAAATACATGTAGAATATATTCTTTGTGAAGAATAAGAAATCTATTTTTCCCCAACACACTCACAGTCAATCCCAGACTAAAAAGAATTCCCAGCGTTTCAAAGTCCCCTTAAGACAAAATAAACCCAAAATGGCAATCACGGATATTTCCCATGAAAATGGTATCTTAAGAGATACTGTTGTGATTTTTTTAATAAACAGGATTACAATGTACCAAAAGAAATCAGTAACTACTGAAAGTGTCACTAAAACTAATTGCTACTATGGAAAAACAGTGATAAAAAAAAAGTTACCTGTTTTAACAAAAACTTTACATTTAATTCAAATGTTTATCACATCACTCTTTTTAGAACAACAAGTAATACAAATCAGAATGGTCAAGGCCTTCAATTTCCCACTCATACCAGTATGACTGCCTTCAGGCTATGTGTCCCTTGCATAAAGAAGAAGAAATATATTTATTTAATACATGTAGAAATACATTTATTTAAGCAAGTTAGAAATAGAGGAACTCAACCAAATTTAACAAAAGCTAGTCACACGCACAAGTGCTTAAATGCTTAAGCAACTATCAGCGTCTGAGAGTTTATCAAGTATTTCTTTATTTTATTTTATTTTATTTTATTTATTTGACAGAGAGAAACACAGCCAGAGAGGGAACATAAGCAGGGGGAGTGAGAGAGGGAGAAGCAGGCTTCCTGCTGAGCAGGGAACCCGATGTGGGACTCAATCCCGGGTCTCCGGGATCATGACCTGAGCCGAAGGCAGTTGCTTAACCAACTGAGCCACCCAGGCGCCCCTATCAAGTATTTCAAAATCACAACACGATAGAACTTATTTGGGAAAGCACACATGGCAAACTCACTGGCTTGTCTCGCACAAATTATTAAGCTATAAAACTGCATTTATTTCTATTCAGGTAGAAACATTATCAGACCACAAAAATCACAGGAATAAGTCACAGATCAAACCTATCCACAAGAGAGTCTGCTCAATGGAAATACTTTTCTGCTAAATTAAAGTTGCTGTGATGATATTTGGGAAAGCTACAGTGTAGATTAAAAACAAACAGGCAATGTATCAAACAAACATGGTTAAATGAGTAAGCTCCCATTCTATTTTCAAATTGTTTCTCTATCTTCCTTTAGTGGTCCTGTCTCCAATATAGTTATACAGTTTACAACAATCAGTTATGATTCCCAATATTAACACCTGGAGATGTTTCCTTCTTCAGCTGTTTTCTTAAAAAGTATCAAATATTTCCTGTAAGCTCAGTACTGAACTGTTATGGAAATAGCTAGTGACCCCCTGCTCCAGATTTTCTGAAGAAATACACTGTATGGAATATTGATCATTTGCTTTTCTAAGAAAATGGGTCTTATTACCAAAAAAAGGTATGAAATCAAGTTCCATATAAGCAAGAGTTTGTTTGGTTTTACTGTTGCTGTGATAACACAGGCTTTCCTCTGCACCATCTGTCTTCCTGCTACATAAAAGTAAGGAAGGGAGGGAGGGAGATAGGGGGTAAAAATACTGTTAAGTCTAAGAATAATACAGACGCCATGATTTCTGAGAAGAAAACATGGTATTAGATACATACCAAAGTTGAATAAGTTGTATAACCTTAAAAAACTCACAATCTAAGTTGTGAGTGAGGGCACGTATTGCACGAGCCCTGGATGTGGGGCATAAACAACGACTCTTGGAACACTGAAAAAATAAAATTAAATTTAAAAAAACCTCACAATTTAAGAAAGGAATTCTGAGCTCAACGCATTTTAAACTGTGGACTTCAGTTAGATAAGGTGATAAGCGGGATAGTATGAATGTTATGCTAAAATTTTATGTAATTTAGAAGCTTATACTGAGACAGCTCAATATTTCAGTACCAAATATCCATTAAACTTTGTGACATAAAAGTCAAATTATTTCAAATGAAAAGAAAACACATTCAAATGGATTTTCTCTGAAGTAGTATGGTGGACATATTACTTTGCTCATAGGCATTCAAATACACAACATTACAGTGACTGATGGAAA
The DNA here is from genome assembly GCA_004023965.1 of Spilogale gracilis. Classification (NCBI taxonomy): domain Eukaryota; kingdom Metazoa; phylum Chordata; class Mammalia; order Carnivora; family Mephitidae; genus Spilogale; species Spilogale gracilis. The sequence goes on from PITA01004231.1 coordinate 35,985, forward strand.
TGAAAAGTGGTTCAAACCTTTCAGAAAGTTCTCCACCTTTCAAGAGAATGAAAAATAGCTCTGACAGTCTACCCTATGAAAGATGAAATGCAGAAAAATAATTTTAGACAAAGATGTTCGCTGTAGTATTATATAGTATTGTCAGTAGCGAGACCCACCGACTCCTGAACTCAGGAATGACCTCCTAAACTCGGGACTGCTCTCCTGAATGCAGGAAAACTCCTAAAAGCTGCATAACTGTCCATTTCATCTTTTAGAAACTAACAAATTGCTGGATAGGCTTAAAAGAAACATTTGAGGACAGAAAGCACCTCACAGTTATTTCAGCTTCACTAGAGTGTTAAAAAGTGCCTCAATAAAGGGAGCCTGCTTACCCCTGGGTTATTTCATGTGGTCTCGTTATTTGTACAAATAAAGATGACTTTGTGGGGGAACACCAGCTGGTATTTTTAACTCTAATCTTTGTAACTCACCAAGGAGCGGACCCACCTTGGTCTGCTAACAGTGTCAAGAAATAAGAATACTAGAACGCTGACCAATAAAGACTATTAGACAAATTACAATAAATTCACTTAGCAAAATATCATTTAACATACCCCCGCCCCCAAAAAAGTCATAACCAAAGAAATGCTTACTCCAGTGTACATGCGAAAAGCGTGGACTTCAGAAAATGGCCTGGTAAGAATCTGAATTTGATTAAGGACTGGCAGAGTGACATCGAGTAGGATATATGAAATTTTAGCCTGTGTCACGTTATTTAAAATGTTGATATAATGCCTTATATAGGTGTAATAAGTAAATAAGTATCTAAAATGCCTCATTTGAAACTCGGCACACAGTAATCATACAATAAACCAGACACTCTGCCACTACAGGCGAAAAAGAATTGCAAGTCCTATGTGCTTATGACGAACCATGTAAAAACGTTCACAATGGGAACTAGCCTACAATGTTACCTATGAATAATGGGAGTAAAGAGTGATTTTTCTTGTTTCTACTTTTTTCTTGTCTAAATTATCAGTAATCTGATAAATACCAGTAAACTGATAAATTATAAATAATCAGTAATCCTCTGCAATCTGAAAACTTTTAATTTAAATCAACATATGGCATGGTTTAAAAATGTGCACATATAAGTTATTTAAAATACCATTATTTAGTTAATATCCATCCATGTACGTTTTCGAAACATTATAAATATCTTTTGAGCACCTGTGTATGCCAAGCATTGTTCAGGCACTAAAATAAGACCGCTTTGCATAGAGTTGATGTCCAGAAAGGAAGACTGGCAGAGCACAGATATATATTTATCATGAAATCATCAGTCCTTTTTTTTTTTTTTTAAGATTTTATTTATTTGACCACCAGGCAGGGAGGCCAATGCAGCGACTGGATCCTGGGACCCTGGAATCATGACCTGAGCTGAAGGCAGATGCCTAACGACTGAGCCACTCAGGAACCCCTAAATCATCAGTCCTAAAATCAATAAGTACTTTTTAAATGGTATATTGGGATTTATTACACACTTGCAGAAAAACAAAACTTTAAAATAAATTGTGACTTAAATTTTTATAAGTCACAAGAAGACCATGTTGCAGCAGAATTTTTCACTTTGCATTTGAATGCCCCCCTTCTTTAAATGCAGAGTGATCTTGGGTGAGGCCTGAGCTGCTACCTTTTAACAGGCCCCTAAATGATACTGATCCTGCTGGGTCCATGACCACACTTCTCATAAAAAAGTCTTAGAAGGGCGCTGAGGACTTTTGTTTAAAAAAAAAAAAAAAAAGTACCAAGCTGATACGCTGGCAGACAGTTTTGCTAACTAATATACCCTATATTCTAATGTAAATTTTTTGGAAAGGAAATTTGAAGACATGCTAATATTTTTCTACCTGAAGTAAAAAAAATCTTGTATTTATTAAGGCCAGCTTTGCTGAGCCAAATTTAGGATCCCATTCCCTAAAATATTTCTGTCTTCCTACGATGATCACTAGCACCATGTCCTCTCAGGGGTGTCTGGGAACAGAGGGGCCTGTCTTTTCTTTTTTGTCCCTGTTTCCATCACGCCAGCCTCCACCTCGGGCCTTGTCTCTCATGTGTAGCCTCCGCCAGACCCCAGGCCACACCAAAATGCTAGGAAAGCAGTGCTCCCTGGGAGACTCTTCCACGTGCCATCTGTCCCCGCCCTGTCCCACCGTACCTCGGGGTGAACCACTGCCGAGGCCGGCTGCTGACACCGCACCAACAACTGGGTCCTCACTGCTTTACTTTTCATTTCTTCCAAGAGGCCCCTGCTCCGGCTTAACAACTCTACATTGCCCATCTCTTCCTCTCAGGCTCTGCATGGTCTCCCCACCCTTCTTCACACCCCCTTTCAAAACCTGAAAAAAATCCGACCCCTCTGGGAAGACTCTCTGTGAGGTGCACCCATGCTGTGTCCAAGGCCAAAATCAGATTCTTGAGCTCACGCCATCAAACTGCCAAGATGGGTTATTAGACTCATACACACAGACACACTACACTATCCTTTCCATCAACCTCTGCTGCAGGATAGGAGTCTCATCCCACAGGTGGTAAGTAAAAATATCCATGGGTAAAAAATCCCATAGCTGGAGACTTTAGACTTTTGGCCAGATGTGATGCTGTCCTGACCTAGGAGATGCTAGAACATAGAGGCCAGGGCGACACAAGCCTGGGGAGGGGGTTCCAACAAGTGCTGTGCGGAGGTCAGGATTCTTCAATCCTGAGCCTGCGGTGATCCCCCTAAAGCCCAAAACTTCAGATGCTCCCCACCACCTGGGGGGGACCCCCTGCATCTCTCCGTGCACCTTGCTCAGGGACTTCTATGGGTCTGAGAGTGAGGGCGCTGGACCACAACTCCGCCAGCTCTGAGTACCAGACAGATGGAAGGAAACGGGGCATGCCGAGTGTGGCACCGCGCAGGACGCTCCTAAGGTTCCTGGCTTCGTGCTGAGCAGCCACAGTCCCAAGCGGCGGCCTGTCAGATGTCTGGGACACGCCCAGAGTCCCCGGCCTCTGCCCTGGCCCTTGGACCCCATGTCTCCGGCTCAGTCCACACTCAGAAGGCTCTGGTGTTTCTCCACCCTCATGTTTTCCAGTGTTTTGACTAAGTGCTCTAATAATAACTTGTTTCTCTAAATATTCAGGTCTATGGTGAGGAGGAGGGGGCAGGAAGGAAAAAAAAATAGTGTCACCCAGTAGCTTCTGATTTCACTCTTTTTCAACATACACGACTCTCATTTCATTTTCAAGCTAGTTCTATAACCTGTATTTCCCACTATTCTCACTTTACTTCATCAACGTCTATCTTTCCAATGTGCATATTGTGGAACTCTAGCTAGACTCTAAATCTCTTAAGGACAGAGACTATGCCTTATTTCATCCACCTCCTAACTGTATCAGTCATGTTTTATTTCTCTAAAATCTGAAGTGAATACAAGAATATTAATATTTGTTAACTCTGAGTACAAAGGACATCGACATTTTTATAGTATACTGTACTTTTTTGTATGTTTAAAACACTCTGTGATTTAAAAAGAAAAAGCGGTATCATACTTCCATTAAAATTAGTAAAAGGTTCGGGCGCCTGGGTGGCTCAGTGGGTTAAAGCCTCTGCCTTCAGCTCAGGTCATGGTCTCAGGGTCCTGGGATCGAGGCCCACATCGGGCTCTCTGCTCAGCAGGGAGCCTGCTTCCTCCTCTCTCTCTGCCTGCCTCTCTGCCTGCTTGTGATCTCTCTCTGTGTCAAATAAATAAATAAAATCTTAAAAAAAAAATTAGTAAAAGGTTCAATTCTTTCCTTACTATAATAACTAAAGTAAACCTGGAAATAGAAGAGGGAAAAAGTCACTAACACATTTCAAAATTACTAGCTATTCCCAATCTAGTAACAAAGGTTAAGACTCTTGTTAGAAGAACTCGTTGTACTTGCATTTGCTCGGTCTCTTTTGAGCTGGGCCGCCTTCTGCACCGTTCCACACTGCTGAGCCACTATCTGGATGCTTTCTACACTACTCTGCCATTACCAGAGCCCCATCAAACACAGGCTCTCAGCAAAGTGGAGTCAAGTGTTCTCCAAAGCCAACAGCATTCTTTTCCATGCTAGCTAATCAATGCTAATCCTGTCATCCAGGGAAATAACCGAGTTTCCGCTAAAATGGACTACATGTGCAGGCTGTTTTAGAAGCTACAATTAGCTGTGCTTTTAGCCCTGCTAGGACGTAGGTGGGCTAATTTTGCAGCAATGATCATTTTAACTGATGGCCTTAGGAATCTAAGAGGTCATCAATTATGAAATGACATCTAGAAATCGAAATTTTCTTTTCCAAAAGGATTACTCCTGCTCTTCTCTCTCTGGTAATTCAACAGTCCCTCAGATCCCCCACATTTTTTTCTTGAAGTCAATTCACTACATTTTGCTACTATATTTAATGAGAATTCCACTAACACCAGTTTTGTATAGTGCTTCCTACAATCTACATTTCCTCTTTATAACTGCTCTGAACATAATCAGAAATTTAAAATGTAGCCCAGAAAAATTCGGTGCTACCATTTCAAACTGATGTCTAAAATTATTCTTGTTTTATATGCATACATGCCCACAAAATACACACCACAGTAGAAACTCAACCAATATCCACTCACCTAAATCTCCAGATTAACCAACATCAGAGGGAAAAACACAGATGCCCTTCACCTACAGAACAATCAAGCTAGGGGGCTCTTCTCCGCGCCTACTGAGATTCACTGGTGACTGTTCCCAAACATGTTGGTGCCTACTGATAACTATATAATTCATTGTTTATCATGTAAGTTGATGAAATAAGGGCACAAAAAAAGTATTACATGGATGAAAAATAATTAAATGTTTCGAAAAGACAGATGAAGACAGATGACCATGAAGTTCCTCTTGGATTAATGACGTGAGATAACCACCAACTTGTAAAACTAAGTCGCTTCCACCCAGATTGCTGGGGCTTCGATGTCTGGCCCCACTTTAAAGCTCCTGAAACTGAAAAATCACAGGAATGCACCAGAGGGGTGGTTTAGGCAAGAAAGCCAACGCACAAAGGAAAGGCTCTGACCTCACACTGGAAGTCAGAACAAAATGTTTGTGTTTTTCCACTTTGAAAATCCCGGATTACTTAGAGAGTCATAGCCCAATCACGGTGGATAAGAGGCCTCCAATATAGTCAGCTGGCTACCTCAAGTCTTTTTCCAATATTCAATACCACATGCATTGCTTTCCCAAGAGAGTTAAAACACTTGTCATAACATTTCCCAATTTATGCCAAATCGGTAAAGCAACTGTTACATTACTTAATCCTTCCAATGTGTTCCTCTTTCCCTATTCCTACTGTCTCAATGGCAGCACCGTCTAGCTAATGGCCTCAAACATTCTCAATGGTCTCAACACTAAACAAATAAACCAAAGCCAGACGGCCCCAGTGATTCTACCTCCTAAAATCTCTTACCTACATTATCTTAATCCTGGCAGCTCCCCACATGGTCTACAAGTGCAACCTCACTTGTTTTCTGACCTCCAGATTTAGTGTATGCCCCCAGAATTAACTTTCTTTTTTTTTTCTTTTAAAGATTTAATTTATTTGACAGAGAAAAACACAGCTAGAGAGGAAACACAAGCAGAG
>PITA01004231.1:41752-103690 GCA_004023965.1 Spilogale gracilis
AATAAAACTTAACTTTCTCTTTAAAAAAAAAAAAAAAAAAAAAAAAAAAAACCATCAATGGCTCCCTATTGCCCCAGAGGCAAGGCAAAAATTCCAGGGTTCCACCTATTTTACTGGCATCAACCTCCATCATCGCTTTTAATACACGTCTCTATGTGCAACTAGGGATCAGCTTGCCCCTGCAGATGAAGCATGGGGGGTCAGAGGCTGCTACTCCTAATTCAAGGGCCCCAGGTTACTTCCCTCCATAAGTTACCTCAAGGTACGTCCCCTGACACTTTCCCAATTCCAGGGCCCTGGGTTCAAACTGTACTCTGCCAAGTAAGCGGGCTTAAAAAATGAGCCTTCTAAGCCTGTTTCCTCATCTGTAAAAGAGGGGTAAATGGTAGTCCCTACCTCACAAGACTGTAGGGATGACTGAATGAGAACACAAAGCATAGTGCCTGATTCTCTGTAAGTCTTACTATGCACCCACACTGTGACTGTATTGGAGACAGGCTTTTAGAAGATAAATAAAGCTAAATAAGGTCATGAGGGGAGGGCCCTAATCTGATAAAATCCGTGACCTTATAAGAGAAAGAGAGATCTCACTCTCTCCGGTCATGTCCTCAGAGAGCAGACCTTGCCAGGACAAAGTGAGAAGGCAGTCCAGGGGCACCTGGGTGGTTCAGTCATTAAGCCTCTGCCTTCAGCTCGGGTCATAATCCCGGAGACCCAGAATCGAGCCCTACATCGTGCTCCCTGCTCAACAGGAAGCCTGCTTCTGTCTTCTGTTCCCTCTCTAGATGTGTTTCTCTGTCAAATAAATAAAATCTTAAAAAAAAAAAAAAAAAAAAAAAAGAAGGCGGTCCACCTGCAGGCCAGCAAGAGAGCCCTAACCAGAACCTGACCATCCACCCTGCTCTTAGACTTCCAGCTTCCAGAATACTTTACTACCACCATGTATTTGTACTGAATTCTGTATTCCAAAAGTCATATATCATGTCTAAGTACTAAATGGATAGTACCAAAGGGTTATAATAACCAATGAACCCAATGCACAAAGTCTGACAAATGTGAGCCTTAAAATAAGTGAAAGAAACCCCTTCCTATCTAACATATTAATTCTCCCTAGCAAGAGTCTTACCTAATTCTCCTAGTGAGAAAATTTATCTGAGACCCCGTAACACTCCTTTGCAATAGCCCAAATATCCTACCACAGAGAGACCACATATTTTAAAGATGCGACCCCCAGGAAACTCATGTGCAAAAATACGGATCATCCACACAGCATTTAGTGACTAAGCACCTACTACATGCCAGATGCAGGCTAGGTGCTGGGGTACAACAGTGAGCAAATCACACAATGTTCTGCATCCCAAGGAGCATGGTCTAATGCAGGGAAGTATTAGGCTAAGGAATGCAGGCAGGGCTGGCTTCACGTGCTCATGCAGGGTCCCAAAAAGGACCGTACAAGCTGAAACCATGCAAAATTATCTTAATAAATGGGGAAAATGACAACTGTGCTGTGACTTTTACATTTTTTTATCAAAACATTAAACCCACTACAAATATTATACGCAATGGTTAAAGACTGAACAACAGGGACGCCTGGGTGACTCAGTCGGTTAAGTGTCTGCCTTTGGCTCAGGTCATGATCCCAGGGTCCTGGGATCGAGTCCTGCATCAGGCTCCTTGCTCAGCGGGAAGCCAGCATCTCCCTCTGCCTGCTCTGCCTGCTTCTCCCACCTCCTTGATAAATAAAATCTTAAAAAAGAAAAACAAAAACAAAAAACGGGCGCCTGGGTGGCTCGGTTAAGCAACTGCCTTTGGCTCAGGTCATGATCCTGGAGACCCGGAATTGAGCGCCGCATCGGGCTCCCTGCTCAGCAGGAAGCTGGCTTCTCCCTCTTTCACTCCCCCTGCTTCTGTTCCCTCTCTCGCTATGTTTCTCTCTGTCAAATAAATAAAATCTTTAAAAAAAATTAAAAAAAAAAAAGACTGAACAACGTATTCAACATAGTACCGGAAGACATCTAAAATAGGGATAAGTGAAATTATCTCTACTCAGATGTGACATTATCATATGTGTAGAAAATCCCCAAAATACCACACAAATGTTAAAATAAAATTCTGCAAGTCAGTAACATTTCTATATATTAACAATGAACAATCTGAAAAGGAAATTACAAAAATAATTCCACTTACCATGGCATCAAAAAGAATATTTAAGAATAAACTTAACCAAGGAGGTCAAGTCTTCCATACTAAAACCTACAAAACATTCTGAAAGAAACTGAAGACACCAATTAATGGAAAGGTATCTGTGTCATGAATTATATTGTTAGGATGTCAACACTACCCGAAACTATCCACAGATTCAATGCAATCTCTATTTAAAATCCCAATGATGTTTTTCAAATAGAAAATTCCATCTTAAATCATAAGGAAAAGTCAGTGGATCTTGAATCGCCAAAATGATCTTGAAAAAGAATAAAGTTGGAGGTCTCACACTTCTGATTCCCAAACTTACCACAAAGCTACAGTAATCAAAACAGCCTCATACTGGCACAATGAGAGACATTGAGACTGATGGAATAAAACAGGCCAGAGATAAAGCCTCCCATATATGGCCAAGTGATTTTCAACAAGGGTGACAAGACCATTCATTCAGAAAAGACTCTTTTCAAGAATCAGTACTGGTAAAACTAGATATCCACATGCCAAAAAAAAAATGTAGTTGAATGGCTTACCTTACACCATACACAAAAATTAACTCGAATTGGATACAAGTTTAAGAGCTAAAAATATAAAACTCTTATGGAAGAAAAACACTGGGAGAAAGCTTCATATCATTAGACTTGGCAAGGATCTTTTTTCGCTAGGATGTGACAGCAAAAACACAGATGATTAAAGAAAAAAATAAACCAACTATGTCAAAATTAAACATTCCTCCATCAAAGGCCATTATCAACAGAGTGAAAAGGCAACAGCAACCCAGTGATTAGGAGAAAATATTTGCAAATCATAGCTGATAAGAATATCCAGAATATACAAAGAATTCCTATAATTCAACAAAAAAAACCAAACAGCTGGATTAAAAAATGGGCAAAGGACTTGAATAGATATTTCTCCAAAGAAGATGTACAAGCGACCAACAAACATTTGAAAAGAAGCTCAATATCAGAATCATTAGGGAAATGCAAGTGAAAGCTACAAAATGAGATATACCACCTTACACCCATTACGATGGCTATTACCAAAAAAAAGAAAGAATAAATGTTGGCAGAGATGCACAGAACTTAGAGTCCTTAGGCACTGTTGGTGGTAATGTAAAATGGTGCAGCCACTATGAAAAACAGCCCGGCAGTTCCTAGAAATAGAATTATCAGATGATTCAGAAATTCTACTTCTGAGTATATACCCAAAAGAACAAATCAGGACCTCAAACTGACATTTGTATGCCCATATTTTAGCAGCATTATTCATACTAATCAAAAGGTAGAGGCAGTCCAAGTGTCCATCAACGAATAAATAGATAAAATGTGGCACATACATATGACATACATACATACAAAATGGAGTACACACATACAATGGAGTATTTTTTTTTTTAAGATTTTATTTATTTATCTGTCAGAGAGAGCACACACAAGCAGGGGGAGCAGCAGGCCGAAAGAGAAGCAGGCTCCCCGCGAGCAAAGAGCCCAATGCAGGACTCAATCCCAGGACCCCAGGATCATGACCTAAGCCGAAGGCAGACACTTAACTGCTGAGCCTCCCTACAATGGAATATCATTCAGCCTTAAAAAAGCAAGGAAATGGGGCGCTTGGGTGGCTCAGTTGGTTAAGCTACTGCCTTCGGCTCAGGTCATGATCCCGGAGACCCGGGATCGAGCCCCGCATCAGGCTCCCTGCTCTGCAGGAAGCCTGCTTCTCTCTCTCTCACTCCCTCCGCTTGTGTTCCCTCTCTAGCTGTGTTTCTCTCTGTCAAATAAATAAATAAAATCTTAAAAAAAAAAAAAAAAAAGGCAAGGAAATTCTGGTGCCTGCTACAACATGGAGGACCCTTGAGGATATTATGCTAAGTGAAATGACCCAGTCACAAAAGGACAAATGCTGTATGATTCCATTTATAGTCAAGGTATCTTGAGTAGTCAAAGTAGAATGGCGGCTGCTGGAGGTGAGGGGAGAAAGGAACAGAGTTAGTGTTTAACGGATATAGAGTTTCAGTTTAGAAGATGAAAAAAGTTCTGGAGATGGACTGTGGTTACAGTTGGACAAGATAATTGTACTTAATACCACTAAGATATACAAATAAAGATGGTTATAATAGTAAATTTTCCCTATGTGTCATAATTAAAGAATTTTAAAACATTTAAAACTGTCAGTTACAAATATATACAGAAATGAATAAGACAGGAAAACTAACTGAATAGGCTATAAATTACCTCTTCATAAAAACCTATGGAGAAGAACGGAACAGCGCCTGCCTTCTTGTCATATAACTTCTGAAGCACACTGAGCATTTCTGCTATGCCTTGGTGAACTGCTGTACTTCCTGTCAAGTGTGAATCAGCGTCCAATATTTTAGTCTTTGCTGTGAAATACCTGAGCCTTTAATGTGAACCCTTTTTGCCTGCATCACCAACTATGGGGGACATCTTCATCTTTTTCTTTTCATCGCTTTCCTCCTTTATGCTGATAAAAGTGCCTTCACTAGAGGCGCCTGGGAGGCTCAGTTGGTTAAGCACCTGCCTTCGGCTTAGGTCATGATCCTGGGGTCCTGGGATAGGCCCTGCATCAGGCTCCCCGCTCAGCTTCTCCCTCTCCCTCTGTCCCTCCCTACTATTCAGGCTCTATCTCAAATAAACAAAATCTTAAAAATAAGAGAGAGAAAACAACTTCACTAGGCCCCCATGGCTACACGTGCTCTCTCTTTGAAGGTATAAGGGACGTTCTCACATTAGCTTTTCCTTCTATAGCTCTATGTTTGAGTCACATTCAACTGCATCAGCATCACTTTTTGCTGCTCTTTCATCTTTGTTGGGCAATTCCCTCCTCTGGTTATCGGTTTTAGTAAAATGTCGTGTGGATGTATGGCTGTGAGACAGGGTCCACACGAGGACACACCGTGCGGTCTGTGTGTGGGAACCAAAGAGAACCAATCACAGGCAGACTCTGAGGGAAGGGCCGTGGCCACTGATCATGACGTGTGTCTGTCACACCTGTGAAGACAGCAGCTTGTACGTACCATCACTCACAACTCAAACACAGGCGTAGCTGAAATGTGAACCCTGTTATTTGGTCTTCTTTAACTCAGCTCTGGTAACCGAAACCCATGCACATCAGAACCAAGCCAAGTGAATGCTATTTCCGTATAATTACAAACAGAGAGAAGACCAGAAGAAACCAACAGGATTCTTCGAGAACCTTCGAGAATCTGAAAGACGACTGTGGTGGTTAAAGGTCAAAGAGTGCAACAATGCAAGAGAAGGCTGTAGGGGGCTAGAACTGGCCAAAGTACCGATACATTCAACAAAGGTTAATACAGATTCTAAAGCTCAAGACCAAAATCACTACCAATTTAAAGCTGTTTTACTTTACCATTTTTAGATTAAAGCATCCTATGAAAAAGGAGCTATGAGTCTACGTTGCAGCATGAGCTTACTTAGCTTTGTCCAGCTATTGCCTATAAGGAACACAACAAAATTGTAATATAAGAAAATAAAAAGACAAGTCTGTAGATGGTTAAGGCCTGAACCACACAGAGCCAAGCCACGCCCGAGTTCCTGTCAGAGGTTCTGATCCTAATCCTGAGAGCAGGAGTAGGCTCTGCTAGTTTCCTGGGGCTGCTGTAACAAGTCACCACAAAGTTGGTGGCTTAGAACAATAGAAATCTCTGTCCCAGATGTGGAGGCCAGAAGCCTGAACTCAGGTTCACTGGGCTGAACTAAGCTGGGGGCAGCGCTGTACCCCCCATCCCTCAGAGGCTTTAGGGGAGAATCCATTCCCTGACTACTCCAACTTCTGGTGACAGCTGCCTCCCTGGGCTCAGGGCGGCCACCAACTCCCATCTTAAGACCAGCGGCTCCAAACTTTTCTCCCCGCGTGTAAAATCTCCCCTTGCCTCCCTCTTGCAAGGATATGAGCAAATGCATGCATGGAATCTGGGTGAACTGGAAATCCACCTGGATGATCTTCCCATCCTCATCTTCCACTTCGTCACACCTGCAAAGACTTTTTCTTGGAGGCTGCTAGATAAGGTAATTTCTGAGGTTCCAAGGATTAGGACATGGGTATTCTTCTCTCTTTTTTTAAATTTAAATTCAATTAATTAACATATGTGTTATTGGTTTCAGAGGTAGAGATCAGTAATTCGTTAGTCTTACATAATACCCAGGGCTCATTACATCACATGCCCTCCTTAATTAAGACCTTGGGTATCCTTCTGGGGGACCATTTTTCAGCTTTCCACAGAGGCAACATAGTTAAACTCACACATTGAAAAGACCACCATGGCGGGGGTGGAGGAGGAACAGGGGATATAAGGAAGACAGCTGGGCTACTGCAGTGATCCAAGTCAGAGGTGGCTTGGACTAACAAGGTGGTGGTGGAAGGCAGATGAAGAGAAGTGAATGGAAGGAGATACTCAGACATAGAAGGTGAGAAGAGGGCGGTGTCAAAAGGGCCTCCTAGACTTCTGGCATGCACAACCTTGTTTCAAGTGGTGCCATGCACTGAGCATGGGAGCACCAGAAGCCTGAATGTGCAGGAGGCCATCAACCTCAACTAGGAACCTGCAACAGTGTCGGGTAATGCTACACAGAATAACAAGAGGGTTTCTCCTGGAGGAAGCGAAGGAAATAGCATACTCTAGGGATGGGGCCAGATCTTCCACTCATAGTCTTGTTAACTTGGGCTCTGTAAGTCTTCGTGTGGTCACATATAAAGTGATAACACTACTACTTATCCTCAGGTCCCTGGAGAGAACTGGGATTGAGGAAGAGATGCACATGGCCCAGTGCACATTAACAGGAAGCACTGATTACCCACTTGATTACCACTGACTGATTGCCACCTGATTACCATTCTCTGTCACTGTGTGCCTGCACCTCAGTAACGCAAGGACGGAGACCTGTATGATTAGGAGACTGTAATACGTCTAACTTTATTCCCACTCCTCTCTAGCTTTGCTAACCCGTATTCACTTATTGCTCATTTAGGGTTACTGATACATTCTGAAAATAACTCTTCAGACTAAATAAAGTCAACTTTTTCTGATTTTCCTAATTCTGTCATTAATGTGTATGACTATCTTCCTAACTCATTAGCATCGCTTCCTTCTCCATCTTAAATCAAACAAATAATTCAATCATCTCCATGCTATACCAACAGAGATCACCCAGACACATTTTATCAGTTACCAAAAAAGCCTTTCCAACCAATCCTTCAACAGGGATTATTCTTAAAGTAACAGAATTACTTGGCAGGTTTTATTTTCTCATCTTTACATTATAGTACAGTCTCTTTATTATGCATGACAATAATCCACAAACTGCATGAATACTTGAATTGATGATTAAACATACTCAGCTGTTTATTAAAGCAATTCAGACACTATTTTATATAATCAGAAATTTTAGATTTCCATTGTATGAGACATTTCAAAGTAAAACTAGAGACTTATTCCTAATAAAGTTTTAGAAAGCTAGTTCTTAGTAAACAACTCTGACCTTCATATGAAACTGTGGGCCTTGCACCAAGTCATCTGTATTTTCCTTTAGTTTTTAGTAGAGTCCCAGGTCAGAAAACATTTGTGTTTTCTTCTTCATTCCTAAGCATCCTTAACTATAAACTTAGGCTTGCACAGAAAGTCCTCTGATGAGGTCCGGTTTTATTTTACTCTGATAAAACTCAACACTCTTCTATTGCGAGCAACACTCACAGTTTCAAGTTAGACGCAGCCAAGCCCAGATGTGAGATGCCACACAATGGCCACAGAGAAACGCACAAACCGTTCTCTCATTTCTTGCCATTTTTATAACAGCAATGTCACTGGAACAAGAATCTCTAAGAATTCCAATATGACAAGTCTTCACAGTTGGCTACATGACTTTAGACAGTCATTTCCCCTCTCCCATGGCCCTTTTTTTTTGCCCTGTGCTACTTTAAGAGGAATAATTCCTAGCTCAGTGTGTAATTTTGATAATTCAAAGTAATGAGTGTCTCGTCAATCATCACTTTGAAAACCATTTGGATCTACGTGGTTGTCAGCTGAAGCAAATGGCATTCCAGATAGAAATGAAACTTTCCTGGGCAATTAAACTGACACAGACTTTGCTATAATGTGGAGGAAAGGGAGAAATCCATTACTCCAACAACTGCAGGGCTACAAAAAGCAGCCCCATTCTTGCCTTGAACAGTTCAGAGTCTCAAGTATGCAGGTGATTTAACCTGTTTCTTACAGACATAAAGAAGAGGGCAGGCATGATTTACAAGGTGCAAACGTAAAGTCCTTTCTTGCACCAAAGATCAACTGACAATACATAACTTGAGATTTTGCAATTCACTGTTCAGAATGGGGCGGGGGAGCCCCTGAAGGCTTGACAGTGACTCATTGTACCGGGAACTATCCTAAAGAGGTCATGCAGCATGATCTTAGTTTAATCCAATTGTTTCTTAAAACCTAAATTTCTGTCATTTAGCAAATTCAACTTGGATTCAGATACAAAGCATCATTTTCCCTCATTTCCTGTCCTGTTAGGATAGCACCACAATTTTTACTTGTGATAAACAGAAAATGATACAAACGTTTAAAAATCTATTAATCTGGTGACAGTTACTTTAGGGAATAAAAATCTCCATGAAGTAAAACCTGGGGGGCTGCTAGAGGAGGCAAGAAAGCACAATGCCAAGGCAAAAGGCCCCTATCGAGAAGGCAAGAAGGCCAAAACAGGAAAGGCAGATCACACCGTGAACGTCGGAGCTCAAAGACAGCCACATCGTGCCAGGACTCCTGGTTTCCCCCAGCCACACCCAGCGAGGAACAGGATGGTGCCATCGGAGCACGTACAGACAGGCTGACTTGACACGTATTATGGGATGCAGCTGACACTGCAGTTGAGGGTGGGACCGGGGAGAACGCTCCATCTGTGTATCGAGGCGCCCTATCTATGCAGCGTACCGCTAAATGGTATGTGTGGGTGTTTCCTTCTCGCTACCCCTAAGTACAATAGAACAGAAAATTGTCAGGAAGCACTGTGCCTTATTTCCTCCCACTTTAGAATAATCACCTTTGCAGTCTCCTCAGCCATGAAACTTAAGGGTACCTGTACTCTGACTCCTGGATGTCAGGGGTGTGGGTGTGTGTGTGTGTGTGTGTGTGTGTGTGTGTGTCCCCTACTTAACAAAAAGCTTGCTCACTTCCTGGGAAGGATGTGAACCATGGACCAGTTTAGACCTGGAGATTAAACATTAGGAAGACCTGGGTGGGGACAGGGCAGACAGTAGGGTTCTGAAAGAAAGTCACCTAAAGCTGGAAAGACACAGGTCCTGCAAGCTGGCCCCACCATGAAGGGCCTCCTGGGCTTCTGCAAACCCACACGGAGACAGGCAGAAAAACCAGCACTCAGATCCCTTCCTGGAGCTCTCTGGGCCCTAGAAACAGGTGTGTGTGTGTGTGACTGAGCTAGAAAAGCCAGTGGGTAGGGGCACTCACCCCAGCAGCCCAGCACTGGAGGAACCCCATCCCTGGGCTCTACCCTGGCGCCCGCGGTCAGAGGTCATGGAGGCCCTGCCTTCTCCACCACGCTCCTCCAACAGCAGCCATACCAGCCTGAGCAGCCCCTCTGCTGCTGTCAGCAGAGAGACCTCAGCCCTGCGCTGTTCCCGCAGCCCCAGGATTCCAGCTGCAGAGCCCAAACCTCATCTGGAGTCTCACGCTCCTCATGCTCCACCCCGTCCCCACACCCCCCCCACCCGCTCAGTGACTCTTCACGGAGGGGGTTTGGAAATCCGTGGGGCCATCTGGGGATGCCGCGATGACAGCAGCGTAAGGGGCTCTGGACGTGAGGCAGCCGGCCAGTGGGATAGGCCTGCACAGGTGCTATGTCCCGCACAACCTCCGAACTCTACTTCCACCGGCACAAGAAGTACAGTCAGCGGCGCTGTTTAAACAGGAGATTCGGTCACAATTTTAGAGCACTGTGTCAGCAGCAGCAGCACGTGCGGCACTGGGCCTGCCAGCCCGGGACAGCTACCCCAGCCTGCGTGCAAAGCTACCACAGGCCAGAACGGAGCTGGGACTCGGGGCGCTCCTGCGAGGATACCGAAAGCCGAGCAGTTCTGAAGAACCAGGAAATCCTGGATACCAATTATTTTCATTAATATAGTTCACTTTTGCCGTCCTGTATTAAGGATGTGTCACACGCTGAGATTTAGCACAAAGACTGTGTATAGAAATGATTTGGGGTTTTATCCTTATTTTTCCATCCTACTCTGATACTGTCCTCAGGGGATACCCATCACCCCCACCCCAACTTCCCTATAAGCTTTTTAAATTCATCCTCTAATCCTAGACTTCTGTTAAAGGTTTTGGTCTTCAAAGTTCTTGACTTGGCCAGGTATTTAAAGATACTGTCAGCACACTGTCAGCACACATCCCATGTCCTAAAGCAGGAAATTAATTATTCTGATGCTACCCTGACACCCGCAGCCTGGCTCATTGCAAAAATGTCACCCTTCCTCATCTGCTCAACTTCAACAGTGTTTGGCCCTGGCACGTTATCCCTGCTTCAGTTATTTCCCCAGTTTCTCTTGACATATACAGAGAAGTCTGGCCTGTCACTTCTTTTATTTCAAAGTGCACCTGCTCTCTCATTTTTCTTTTCTTTTTTCAAGATTCTTATTTATTATTTGACAGAGAGAGACAGCGAGAGAGGGAACACAATCGGAGGAGTGGGAGAGGGAGAAGCAGGCCTCCCCTGCCCAACAGGGAGCGTGATGCGGGGCTTGATCCCAGGACCCTGGGATCATGCCTCAGCCAAAGGCAGATGCTTAATGACTGAGCCACCAAGGCACCCTGCTCATTTTTCTACTATGGAATGGCTTCTGATCTTTTCTTAAATCCAAATGTATTCATTACGCACACATGCCAGCACTTACTTTATTGTCTGATGAAGGCATAGTAAACATTTACATTTTGAAACATATGCAGTTTATGAATTTCTTTTTACTTCTCCTTTATAATATGGACCTTTAGACATTGTGTGAACAAGTCATGTCACCCATCGACTTTATTTTAGGACCAGAGGGGAATTATAACACAGTTCTTATGAAAAGAGAGCCTTAGATCTGATACAGTTGAGAGCCCCTGCTCCGGAAAGTTCCTCTTCCAAGCTACCCAGTTTTCCAAAGACAGTTCTTCCTGAAATTCAGGACAGGGATTTGGGGGTCGAGAAGCTGGAATTCTGCCTTCTCTTGCCAGAAAGGCAAAGAACACGAGAATGTGCAGGCCACCAACACCCAGGGGTAGCCCAGAGTCTCGGAGGCGACCAATAAAACACCACAAAGACTGGCCAGTTAGGCGAGGCCACCTCTCAAGCACACACCACACTGAGCAGAGGACACTGCACTCAAAGGACCACGATCCCCAGAGCTGCCGCTGCTGGCGTGGGGCACAGCTGAGACCCGTGGTCACTTCAGAAGCAGCAGACTTCATCAGAGCACTCCGCACTCCCTTTGATTGCCCCCATCAGGACGAGCGTGCACTAGTGTGTGCTCGGCGGCAGCTTTGCTCCCCACTGTCCCACACTAAGCACTGAGCAGACCAGATGAACCGAAGGGAAGAGGCTGAAAGGCCAGACAAGAGTTCTGTTACCTGGTTCTGAGAAGCAGAGCATCAATTCACGGGGCACACTACAGCACCTCCATTGGGTCGAGACATCAGTGCAGGAAGCAAGGATGAATAATTAAACCTTCAGAGCGCCTAAAGGGCACTTCCCCTGGGCTATACTTGCTGACTGGCAGATAAAGGGGTACGCTGATACGCTGCTAAGGCCTCCTGGACCTCACACTACTCCAGTAACCTCAGGAAGGCCAGGAACCCCTGATCAGGAAGTCCACCTATCTACAATCTCAGCTGGCTCCTACAGAAGGCGACAGTGTAAACAATGTGCAGATATCACCAGTGCTGGAGAAACGGACAGAAAGAGCCTGCAGGGCCACTGAGGCCTCCCACCACCTTGGCTAAGTTAGAACAAGTAAGCTGATGCAAAATAGCCCAGCAGGGTGAGTGGGGAGGCGGCAAGGAAGTAGTCAGGGAAGCAGACAGCTCAGATCACAGACACCGTATGCCAAGCCAGGACCCTTACCCTATAAAAGACTGGGAGCCACGAAGTTCCTAACGCTCTGGGAGACTCATTCCCTGGAGATGGACTCCCTAGTGGCCTATCGGGAGCATCTGGGGGTGAGGATGTGGTCTGCATATTGCTAGGGTCCCATGCCAAAATGGCTTTAGCAGCACACAGGTCAACTTCCCTTGCTTTAGAAGTTACAGAACAATGATAGTACAGCGTAGCAGGGAAACACAGACTCTGGAGTCTGATGGCCCGGGTTCGCACACCGCAATTCCACTTCCCCGTGCAACCCTGGACAGGTCATTCAATGTAACTGCTTCCCTCCATCTCCTGTGAGAGGGAGATAACAAGAGCACCCCATCAGAGAGCTGCAGCACGATAAAGATTCACATTCCCAGGAGTGCTGGTGTGTGGCCCGGCTATCCAGAAAGCTACTATTAACCGCAACGGGCTTATTTGGATGTGGATTAGGAAAAGTCAGTCACCTAAGCCAGTGATTTCACAGATATTTCAGCTGTGGACAAGATTAATTATTAAAGTGACCTCTTTTGAGGTAGACTGGAAGGTATTAAGCAATAGCACCCTGAAGGACCTGCTTCTACCCTGGTGTTCCACACACAGTAGACGCTGGTGTGTTTTCTCCGTAATGACGGATCATCTTCCTGTAGGACAGGAGTAACTACCTGCTGGATATATGTATATTTCTTGTGTTCTGAAATCCTCGAGCAAGAAGGAAGAGATGGAGAAAGCATCCCCAGCTGAGGAAAAGGACTGAGACAGCTTTATGTGCCCTGAACCACCTTTGCGCATAAAAAAAAGCCCCTATTTCCACCTCCAAATCAGTTGCCAGGAAGTCAGGACTCTGTTTTCTGAGGCAGCAAACTTACAGATAGTTTTATACAAAAATACATTTTTGTAACTATGGGTGGTAAGGGATGTCAACTAGACTTACTGCAGTGATTATTTCCCAATAGATACAAATCATTTATATTGCACACCTGAAACTAAAATCTATGTCAATTACATCTCAAAAAAACAAAAAATGCAGGCAGTTTTTCAAAAACTATGCCCCCATAATAAAAGACTTTCAGTGGTGACTATGTTCCCAGGTTTGCCAACAAAGGCCAATTCAACTCCAAATTGGACCTCTGTACTAGTTGAATAGCATACTAAGAATTAAACGAACAGAGTAAGTGGTGGAAAGGGTGTAAGACAGGGCTGAGTCCCCCCACCCCCACTCAACCGCAGCACTGGCACTGGGCAATTTTGAAATCATGGGAAAATTCTTTGCTGTGCAGCCATCTACTTTCTGTATGTCCTTTGTACTCCTCTCCTCAAGCCCATCTCAGCATTAGCCTTTTCAAAGTTCCACGGTTGTTGCTGGTGAAGGAGAGTGACGCCTGGGGTGCAAAAAATGGAGCTACAAGAATCTGAGCAAAAAGGTCTAGGCCCCTGAAACATGATGATGTGTTTGGGGATCTCCAAATGGTTTCACGTAACTAGAACAGGAAGTGTTCTACACTTCAGTATTCCTGCTCTCGTCCTTCATGCTTTCTTACCTTCATCAAAACTTCATTTCACTCAGTAGAAGTCCTCTAACTAGGGTAGGGACGAAGGCAATCTGCCAGAACTACTTGTTAATGCAGCATGCAGGACTCAGAGCACCAGATTCTTTTAAGGGTTCACGGCGTTAACTATGTGCTTGTGGGGGCACACATGTACACACACACGCACAGTATAAATATTCACTTTTCTTCCTGTTAATTTCCTATACATAAACTCTCCAATTAGTCTACAGGCAGTGGCATTTTTAAAAGAACTCCATTCATTTTAAACAAAATGAATCTTTAATGAATACTTAATCAGGACTTTTCCAGAAAGTGCAATAATTAGGGGGGAAAATATGAGGGTTTTGTTTTTTTTTTTTTTTAAACAAACACAGCCTTAAGTTGAGAAGGATGGAAAAAGGCAACAGAGGAGTTTCCTGTCTTTCCTGCCAGTTCCCTTACATCATTTCTGCTGTTCATTGCTTCTCCTTTTCTTCCATTTCTACATCTATGGACTCTCCAGAAACTCCAGCAACAAGACACAGACATGCTATCTGGGAACAGCCAGACATGCAGGACAGACGGGCGGCCTGCAGCTCTTTCCATCCTCTAACGTACATGTCACAGCTTTGGGCAAAGAGGCGCAGGTACCTACTGGCCCAGGTCTCTTACACGGACCTTTTGAGTTCCGCCCCCTCCCCCCCATAGCACTCTGGTTTGTATTGGGGTCGATGATTGTTTCTCTGTAAAGGACCAGAGAGTAAATATTTTAGGCTCTGTAGGCCACACGGTTCGTCACAGCTATTCATTACTGTTGCTGTATTGCACAACAGCCCCAGAAAAGACGTAATCAAGTGAGAGTGCCTGTTTTCCAATAAAACTTTATTTACAAAAACAGAGAGCTGACCAGATTTGGCCCATAGGCCACCATCTGCAATCCCTGGATTATACTGAGCCATCTCTATGACAAGACTGGCTATGTAATCAACATGCTCACAGATTAAGACGCAGGCCATAAGGCTTTGTCATATGTGCCATAAATCGTGTTAAATGATTTAGAATTCATACTTTCATTTTAAACACAAACATATTATGTACCATGAATTTTTTTGCCTTTTGTTTTTAATAACTTTCTGCCATTTTTATAATTTAAAGGGAAAAGAAAATGGAAAAGAAAAACATAACCCATATAATACCATTTACTAATACTATAGCAAATCCATATTTACAGATCGTTATCCTCAACAAACACTCTTTATAATCACTAGGTTGACAGTGATTTTTTTAACATGACTTTTTAACAACACCTACAGCCAGAAATTGGTGGTAGTGTTGGCAGGGAAAGAACTACGGATGTTTTAAGGTCAGAAAGGACACCAGGAGTTAAAGCAGGAGGGGATGATGGCGGCAGCAAGGAGAGCAGGGAGATAAACGTCCAGCCTGGGAAAAAAGAATGAGATATTTCATTTTGGCCAAGAGCTCCAGAGGTCTCCTGTCTTCCTTCCAGCTCAATGGGCTTTACCTTCGCCTTTCCTGCTAGTCCTCCAATTAAAAAATATACAAGCTAGAAAGAGAAAAAGGCACCAAGAGTTAAGTACGCACATGAGGGTCATGGTAGTCATACAATGTGAGTTGGCTGGACGGCCAGCAGCAAAGTAACCCTGAAAACCAGCACTGACTCACAGGAAACATAGACCAACCAGTGATCCAAGAAAATGCCAAGTGCGAAATCAGCCATCCAACGGGACAACGTAATCACAATGATCAGCTTGCAGGGCTCACCCATTTCGCAGCTCCATGTGGGTTTTTCACTGTTTCCTGGCCTTCACTTCCACCCCACCACCTGCCACAAACCCCCCCCCAACTCCTCCCCCATCACGACGCTCAGACAGCATTTTCTCCAGAAGGTCTCCTTCCCCCATCGCAGCAGGCCACGGGCATGTCTCCCGTTCTCCACATCCCTGTCAACCGTACCGACACCCCAACACCTGAAATCTAGGGCCTGTTCCCTGTGCACATAACTGTCCCCTATTATCATATATCCGAGGACCTAAAGCTCTGAGCCTCTGTCACACATGTGGAACATCAGTTGGGGGCAGGGGGCTGAGGGGGAGTGAGCGCTGCTACTTTAGATCACTAAGCCCAAAGACCAAGAACAGGAATTTGATTTCAGGTAGTATCATAAGGGTACAAAGTTGTGTCCTTAGGCTCAAAGCAGAAAGGCCCCACGGCAGCATCCATCTGTCTCAACCTCTGGGAACACACTCCCAAGTGCATGATAGGGTCTCAGCACTAACAAGAAGGCACCTTGTTACATTATTACTGTAGTTACTACAATAGAAGTGACAGTTATATTCCGAAATCCCAACTAAGGAGCCTCTTGCAGCTCAAAAGAAAGACTCTATTGTGTGTTTATTTCTAATTCTTATATGTTGGGTATCTAAATGACACAATCCTGGCTTTCCATTAATTCAGAATGGCCTTCAGGATAGGTTTCTATGAAGTAACCATCTCTCCTCATTCCATAGCTGCCGATGAAATTTTTATCATGCTAGTGAGATGGCATAAGAAAATGACCTTCTTGCTTTAATAAAAATGTTATTGTTACACTAGATGCAAAATAAGCTTCTATTGTTAAACTGTGAGGATAAGCTTCTGGAAGATTTACTAGTAGGGAAAGGATGGTCTTCTGTGACAAAATAATCCTAAGAAAGGAGAAGACCAAATAGCTTTCCCTTCTGTAAACAGAGTAGAGAGGTTCCTGGAGTACTTCTACTAGTCACTGCTAACTTTTCCAGGTCATTCAACTCTGGAACACAAGCCTTTCCCAATACATAACAGGATCTAATACGCCCTATGTGAGGCTAATCTTAAATATAAAAGCCACCTGCACACAGGATGTTCCTTCCCCCTACTCAAACTATGCCATCAAGAAGCAAGTACAAGAGTGCAGAGGGCATCAAGGATAAAGCTCGCCAACGTTTACTGAGGGCTTACGTTGTGCCAGCTCCCAAGGATTAGTTCTTTGAATCCTAACCACCACATTATGATGCACACTACTCCCATTTTACAAGCGAGGAAGTAAATTTGGAGTAACCAAAGTCAGCAGCCACAAAAAGTGGCAAAACTATGATTGTAACCCTGGTCACAGAATTCTGGTCCACTACCACATCTCTCCACGAGGATGTCTGCCAAAATACGGATCGGCAGCACATTTGGGAGGTGGCGAGAACACAAGGCCTTCCCACATCACAAACCAATTAGATGGATCAAAGGAAAGTTCACGGCACAATGCTACCACGGTCTACCCCTTAAAAGTTTAAATTACTGGAAAATAAGGTCAGAAGGCAAATCATAAAATAGAGTTGACCCATGAACAGTGTGGGAGTCGGGGGCACCAATCACATGCAACTTTTGACTCCCCAAGAACTTAACTGCTAGTAGCCAACTATTGACCAGAAGCCTTACCAATAGTATTTTGTTATATTATATACTGTATTCCTATAATTAACTAGAAGAAAAAGTTTTAAGAAAATCACAAGGAGGGGACCCCTGAGTGGCTCAATCAGCTGAGTGTCAGCCGTTGGCTCAGGTCACAATCCCAGGGTCCTGGGATTGAGTCCCACATCAGGCTCTTTGCTCAGCAGGGAATCTGCTTTTTTCTCTGCCTGCCGCTCCCCCAGCTTGTGCTCTCCCCATATCTGACAAATAAAATCTTTTTAAAATATATTTACAGTACTACTAAAATCCACATGGAAGTCAATCCACGCGGCTCAAACCCATGTTGGTCAAGGGTCAAGTGTATAGTAATTTTAGTGAGACAGGCAGAATGAGATAATGAAAGGAGCCCTGATTTAGAAGCGTTAGACTTGCGTCCTGGTCCCTGCTAAATACGGAGACTCAAGCCCCTCACGATAAAATTGTCATGATAAAAATACAGCTCACCCTTTTGTTGTCACCAGAATAGTTAGAATATAAGAATGTAAGTGAGAATATGCCAGCACGGTGCCTGGCAGAAAACAGACACTACAACAGCTTCTTTCATTTTTTTATTTTCAAATCACAAGTAGGGGGATCTGAGGGGCTGAGTCGGCTGAATGGTAAACTCGATTTCAGCTCAGGCTGTGATCTCAGGGTTCTGGAACTTGGGTGACCCAGCTCGATGGATGTCTGCTTCTCTCCTTCTCCCCCTGCCCCTCACCCCCGCCCCCCGCTTGTCTACACTCTCTAAAATAAAATGAATCTTTCAAACACACATGTGTGCGCGTGCACTCACGCACACTCTTGTCTATATACTGTAAATCCTCCCTGGACATCTCCCCCGTCCTCTACCCTCAACACACTCACCCACAGAGAAACTCCTTTGAAGGGCATCTGCTTCTCTGAGAACATAATTCTATCACTCATAATCTGCCCTCTTTTAACAACACATAAAATTGCTGAGATAACAGTATTGTTGCCTTATTTCATGCTTTCAATATACAGAAATCACAAGATACTATTTAAGTACATGGAAGTTCAGAAAAAAATGTTAAAACAGGATAACATTTCAAAAGCAAGAAGTACTAAAATAGGCAAGCACTGTATCTTGATCAGCAACTACAGGGTAAATCTGATTCAGGCTTTCTCCAGCCTTCTCTCAAACAACACAAACTGGTCATCTAAAAACACAGACAAACAAACAAATCAGAACACTGTACCAAACACTCATGTGTGGTTTTTTTCATGAAGTACATTCTCAGACTGAAATCAGCTTGGTAGCCTTTAAAAATAAAACGGCCTAAGTTTAAAAATCTGAAAGTGGAAACATTTTAACAAAAAACTGATTTAAGAGTAAACTGTCTTTAGTGAAGAGTTCATAGTTGAGATATTTGCTTTGCCACTGAAAAGTGAAGCTCCAACCATAGAACCACCAGTCTTTGAAGTCGGAATATGTCAAGTGTCTCTACCTCCCCCTATCCCTCTCATTTCCTTACAGACTGTGGCTCTTGATCACAGATGCAAAACGGTCCCTTCATTCCCACCAAAGCACTCAGGTTTGAAAAGTGTGAAGCATTTGTCCCTTAAACACCTACAGGGAAGTTGCTAATCAACATCCTGGAGACTCCTCACCACTGGAAGGACAAATCACAAACTTGTTTCCTAAACCAGAAAGCAGATGCTTCTGGTCCCCATTGACACTGAATGCTCCTCCCACACACAGAAGAACGATAACCAGGTTTCAGTTGTTTCATTTTTTTTAAAGCAATTAACTGAGCACACGTGCTCTTCCTTCCACCCTTACATATATTTACAATCCCTCCATTTTCCTCAAGTTAAAGAAGTCCATGTAAGTATACTCGCTTGAAAGGCTTTAGGAACTCATTTCGAGGACTGAGTTCTAGAAGACAGGCAGAGAGGAGAGCAAGCGGAGTTCGGTTGAGGGTTTTTTTGTTTGTTTTTTTTTCATTCCCGCACTACCAGGCAATTACTCAAATGTGTTTTCAAACAAGAAAAGCGTCTGGAATGCACAACGATGCAAAGTAATGCGAGGCACAAGAAGCGGGCCCGATGCAGCTGGTGTGCTCCGTGTCACAAAGGCTGCTTGGGCACAATACTGTGAGTCTGAGGCTCCCAGCTGCCTCCCATCGCGTCCGGTCCCGGGTCCCAAAACGAACGGGTTCCGGACCAGTAAGAGAGAAGCGGACAAGCACCGGGCGCCCCTCTCGGGGGTCGAGAAAGTGAGGGGAGACTGCGGAAGCGCGGAGAGGACGAGTAGCGGGTCCCGCAGAGCCAAAGGACAAGAAAACGGTGGTGAAAGGGGGCGATGTGACAAAGGCGCAGAAGCGACGGGTGCAGCGCAGGCCGAGGCAGGCGACTTGGGCACCGGGGCCGGAGCCAGGGATCAGTGACCGACGGGAGGGGGAGGAGGCTTCTGGGGCCCGCGACAGATCGCGGCGCGTGAACCGGCCCGGAGGGGCGCGTGGCCGGGGCAGGGGGAGCAGGGCGCGTCAGTCACCTGTATTGTTTGAAAAGCTGGTCCGACTCCCTGAAGCCGTTGTTGAGCAGCATGTTGATGCCAGCCAAAGCCAGCTCCGCGTCCTGCAGGGGCGCCGCCGCCGCGTCTCCGTCGTCCTGCCGCCGCGGCCGCTGCTGCTCCGAGCCCGCCATGGGCGCGCGAGGCTGTGCGCAGGGCCGAGGCGAGGTAGGGCGGCTGCTGCTGCGGCCCCCGCGCGCCCGCAGCCCAGCTCTACCTGCCCCGAGCCGCGCGCAGCCCAGCGGGGCGGGGGAGGGGCGGCGCGGGGCCAGGCGGGCCGGGGCGGGCCGGGGGGAGGAGCCGGGCCGGCTGCAGAGCGGCGGGGGACTCGAGCGCCCAGGCCGCCGCCTCCCGCCGCGGCGGGGATTACTCAGCAGCCGGCCGCCCGCCGCTCCTCCCGCTCCCTCGGAGACGCCCCCCTCGCGCGGGCACCCAAGTGGAATCCGTTTCCGGGTGTCTCTCACCCCGCCGAGATGGGGCCCAAGCGGCCGCCGCCCCTGCTTCCTTGCAGCCCCCTTGCGCCGCCCGAGTCCCTCCCTGCCCGGGTCCCCACCCCGCAGCCCCGGGGCCAGCGCGCCCAGCCTGCTCGGACACTTGTGAGGCACCGAGGCCCGGACTCTGGCTCTTTCCTCCAAAAGAGCCGAACCCGGGGGTCGCGGGGAAGCACGCGGAATTGAAAGGCAAACAGGGAACTCCGCCTGGGGCGCAGCGGGGGCGCGCGGCTGGAGACCACCCGGCAGCACTACACCCCGGCCGGTAGCACCTGAAACCCAGAGCCGCCGGCGTCCGCGACCCCCAACTTTATCGCGACCTTGGGGCCGCCCCCGTAGCCCAACGTAGCCAATCCCCGAGGAGATGCGAGGCCGGGGCGGGGCCCGAGGGCACCTGCCGGACAGCTGCAGGGAGCCAAGCGCTGAAGAACTGGAGCGGAGAGAATCCTGGGTCCTGGTACGCACCCTCTCTGGCCGCCACCAACATCTTTGCCCCATGGGGCAAGAGGACAAATGGAGGCCAATGTGACATATACCTAAATATTTAAAGTTTATAAATTAAGCGCTTCAAGTGTGTTCTATTATTACCCTGACAATTATACTTTCAAACCAATAAAACAGAAAAATAAGTATAAAGCTATGGTTTATTATATGACTGAATATCAGGAAAATGTCAAAGATGACAGAAGTCAGTCATTATTGCACACGTCTGACTCTTCTAATGATGGGCTGGTGATGTCTGCGTGGGTAATACAATGGAGACAATTCACAAGTAATTTTTATGTTTTTCCATAAATTTATATTTTCCCCTTTATTTTATCAAAATCACTAAATACGTTGTGACTATCAAGACTGTTCTTATTGTCAGGTCAGGCCACCTTTCTTAAGTCATTGTCGTTCTTATAGTGTGGTTTATTAATTTCAGTTTGAGAAATTGCTCTGCTGAAGCATTTACAGCTGAAACTGTTTATAAAAATTAAAGCCCTATTCCAGTTTAGAGATTCACCCATTCACATACAGCATTATAATGAAGTCAGTATGATAAATTAGCACAGAAAATACTTCAAAAATAATTTGATTTCATCATACAAGTTGCTATTACTCATTTTGTGATTTGTGCCATCCCTTATAATACCTAAACCCATATAGTATTTCCAACATTCCTATATTTAAGAGTAATGTGAAGAGCTGTCATTTGTTAGAACATCATGCTAATTCTTGAGTACATCTGGAGCCTCAAGTTGGAACATCAGAAGAAGCAAGAAAAGGGGTGATTCTCACCTCTGAGAAGCAATACTTCATGAATCACTTCATTCATGGGATCTGAGAGGACTTGAGAGGTTTGGCAGGTTTTTTATCCAAATACTCTTGGATGTAAAATAGTGTTAGATTCAAACATAATAATAATATAAGGATTCCAATATCAGCAGTGCTACAGATCTACACAGCATTTTTAGGCTATAACCTTTTGTTTTTCGGATATTGAACAAGAGGTAAGTTGCATTGCCTTCGGGTCTGAACAATGTTCATCATGAGAATGGGCGTGAGGGTTCTAAGTTCCATGAAGCCAGCCCCGGGTGCCGGATCCTGAGTGACAGAGGTCCCCATGTGTTCTTTAATAAATTTATGTGTGCGTCTGTATCTTTTACTGAATCATCTAACACACGTCTTAGGTACTGTACTGGCCATGGGGCTCTTGCCAGAGAATGTTCCCTGGTCACACATTGCCAGTGCTGACAACATGCCCAGTGCTTATAAGCTGCCTGAACTTTGGATCTGTGGAACCATCTACTCCCTAATCCTGAAACAATCTTGTCAACAAGGGAGAGAAGCCAAGAGGAAAATACAAACCTGGAAGAGAGCCTGTACCTCAGCTCCCTCACCCACAACCTGGAGAAGGCCACCAGGCCCAGTTCTCCATGTCTCTATTTCTGAGAAGGGGAGTCAAGGAATTGATGGCCCCATGGGAATTAACAAGTTGGATCTGGGACCCTGCAGCTCAGATTGGGGGGCGGGGAGAGATGAGCAAAATCAAAGCAATCTGTCTCAAAAACCTAGCACAAATGCTCACACAGACTTAGTGAAATTCAGCTGTTGAGCAATTGAGGCAAGATCCAGTGCACCTGCCCAGCACCCCATGGGTGATATGGATAGAGGATAAGTCTGCCATGTAATTTACACCAGACGTGTGCCAAATAGGATCGAACCAAAATGCCACAATTAGATTAGCAGCAGCATCTTGAATGGACATTTTCAAATATTTGCTCTGCAATGAGTGATACGAAGAGGATTTAAAACGGGGCTCACAACCCGGAAACGAGGCAATACGTGACCCAGTAA
Organism: Spilogale gracilis; assembly: GCA_004023965.1. Lineage (NCBI taxonomy): Eukaryota > Metazoa > Chordata > Mammalia > Carnivora > Mephitidae > Spilogale > Spilogale gracilis. Next base: position 64,485 of record PITA01004231.1, read on the forward strand.
TTAGACCTGTGACAGCTGTAGTTGGCACTGACACCTCCCCAAGGTTCACCTGGCAGGCAGCAAATGAAGGCTGCTCGTGTTTTCTTCACTAGATAACAACGGCAGGTAACGATGCAAGTTTAAGAGGTCATGGTGTATATTACCCACTAAAGGAAGGAAAATCTAAATTACCAACACATTAGGGCACCATACACTTGACATGGTGAGATTCTCAGCACCCTTTTGTAGCCTTAAGGCAGACTTCACTGCACTGGGCCGCAGCCCAATAGCATTTACCCAGTGTTCCCTTAGGTAAGAGGAAGGAGCAAAGCAGAAGTAGGGAGAGGGAGAGGAAAGAAAAGCTCTCAAATGGAGGGAAAAAATGATTCCTTTTCTACATGCCTCTTAAGGGTATTATCAGTGTTTTGTGGTTCTTCATGAGATTTCATTGTGAAAATGAAACTCCAACTTTAAATGATTTGTAAGAAGTTTTAGGTGTGTCTTATCTTTTAGGTGGTAGATATTTTGGTAAGTTAAGACATCTTGGTTGCAAGTAACAGAAAAAAATCTGACCCTAATGGCCCAGAAAAGCAAATCTATTGGTTCATAAAGGGGACTTCCCAAAGGGAGGATGAGCCAGGGCTGCAAAACTGAGTTGGACTCAGTTTCTCCAACTTTCCACTCCCTGGCTCTGCCACTTGGTGGGTCTATTCTTAGACCCTTCTGTCCTGGTACCCAAATAGCTGGAAGCTTCCCCAGGCTACCTGCTTGCTTTTTCACATCCACTAACAAGGCATTACGTTTTCAACACTTAATCCCAAATCCCCTAATTGAATCTCATTGGCTTCAGTGACTTCAGGTGCTTTTTTTTAAGACTTATTAATTAGTTTTATTGTTACTTCAATTTTTTTTCCAGTGTTCCAAGATTCATTCCCCATTCCCCACACCCAGTGCTCCACGTAATAGGTGCCCCCAGTACCCACCACCAGGCTCTCCCATACTTCCACCCCCCTCCCTCCAAAGACTTTTTAATTTGAGAGAGAGCAGGGGGTGGGGCAGAGGGAGAAGGAGAGAGGCAGACTCCCAGCTGAGCATGGAGCCCAATAAGGGGCTCCATTCCAGGACCCTAAGATCATGAGCTAAGCCGAAATCAAGAGTACAGTGCTTTACTGACTGAGCCACCCAGAGGCCCCAGGTGCTCATTCCTGAACCAATCAATGTGATTAGAAGGAGGGGGTTTATATGACTGAATTAAGCCAGTCAGAGCCTTCTCCTGGATCTGGGAGGTGGGACCAATTCCATGGCTGGGAAACTCTAGATCTTCTAAGAAAAGGAAAGTAGGAAATGGATGTCAGAGGGACAACAAGCAACATTTCCTACTCTTGTCTTCCTAAACATGTTTTAAGTTTTTGGAATGGCATTTTAAATGCATTTAGAGAACATATTACCTTTAGAAATCATGTTGTATGTGCTTAGGTCATATTAACATTTTTTAGGAATACTAGTAACCATGCCTTGATGTATCTTTCTGTAAACCTGCACCATCAGTTGAAATAAATAGAGGCTCCCAGAAAGTCTGGAACTCTAAAGTGGAGGAGAGCTGGGAAATCAATGTCACTGCATTTTCATGGTATGCTAGCTTTGCTATCAAACTCATCCCTGTCACTCTACTTAAGGTGAGGAAAGATTGAGTTAAGTGCTTTTAATTAGAAAGCACATCAGGGCAAGGGTTGGGATGTAAAACTGTACAGCAGGCTCCTTCCTTTTCGACTCCCAGGTGGGCCGCTGGCTGGCCTCTAAGGAAAGGAGCACATGGTGGACCCAAGGGGATTCAGTGGGCTATTTCTCCAGCAAGATGGATCTCCAACAGGACACTCCCGCTGCCCTGCAGAGCACAGTGGGGACCACGAAGCAGGGAACTATCCCCTTCAGATTGGATGCCTTTTCATCTGCATCTCCCCAAACCGAATACCCTATGGACATAATATAGGTTTAAGCAGGTGTTTGTTAGAGGGGCGGTCATTGCTCTGCTGCTGTGTAGACTCTGGGCCATGACTGGGAAAGGCATCCTGTCCTTCCTCCAGTGGCTTACCTTCCCTGGGTAGCTCAGTGAGACCTCAGGCCCAAGTCCTGGACAACGATGTGTTTGAATGGGAGTTCAGCTCCTCTCTTGGTCTTCAAAGAGGTTCTCTCTCTTTCCCTTTCTTTCTCCCTTCCCATTCCTTTGTTTCCTTCTGCATCCCTTGTCTTTAACCTGCTTCCTTGCTTTTCACTGACAGTTGCTGCTCCCTAAATCTCCCACCCTCCCTACTCCTTACAGAAATAATCAAGTCTCCTTCTCCCTTAGTACCTTCTCGTGATTTGCACATTTTGCAGCCTTTGCTGAATGTCCATGACTTCTCTGTCCACTGATTGCTGCTCTGTAAAGTAAGAGGTTGTCTCTGGTTTCAAGGTCTGGGTCAGCTGAGTCCCTGGGGTGGGAAGCAAATGGGCTCTGGGCCTATAGAGGAGGTCAGGGAAAGATGTCAAAGGTGATTTCATTTAGTACACTGGTGTATTTTCCCCTGGCATATCTGAAACCAAACCTACTGGGGCACCTGGATGGCTTGGTGGGTTAAGCGTCTGCCTCTGGCTCAGGTCATGATCGCAGAATCCTAAGATCAAGCCCTGCATCAGGCTCCCTGCTCAGAAAGGAATCTGCTTCTTCCTCTCCCCCTGCCCCTCTCCGTGTTCACACATACGTTCTCTCAAATACATAGAATCTTTAAAAAGAATCAAACTTATCTTGCCACTATGATTAATTTCAATCTGGAATTTCCATTTTTAAAATGGAAAAAAAATTCTAAGAAATTATTTTCCTTCTGTCCATGTAACTTTACCTTATTTCTTATTAACAATCCTAGCCTTATTATGCTAAGATGTTATTAAACCTTTCCTATATTAACTAATAACAAATGTTATATTCCAGTTCTTCTAACCACTAGGCTTCTCCCTGACTGAAGGAGAAAGGAAGAGACACCTTTTTGTTCACCTAACCACATATGTGAATCTATTTTGGGTGGAAGCAGCAGCCTTAACATTTGCTTCTCAGAGTGAATGTGTTGCCAAATCTTAAAGTGTAGTCAGATTCTCTAGGACTGTCTAGAGCACGTAATAGGTGCTCAACACCTGTTTGTAAGCTACCAAGGGCACGGGCTGGGAGTACACGGGGGAAGGAGATCGTGCAAGGAGTCTAAATCAGAGATTACAATTCTGGTTCTGTGGTGCATTAAATTTGTGACCTCCCACAAATTGTACTTAGCCTCTTTTAGGCTTAGTTCTTCCGTTTGTAATACAGAGACAATCAGTACCTTCAAGGCAAGTAAATGAAATAATGGACATGTGCTTTGTAAGCTGTAATGGCAAGGCATATCTGCATCCATACAATTAGTGTTCTAATATAAATTAAAGCCAATTGATTCTTCTTTTCATATATTAACTTGTCAATGGTATTATCTTGAAATATCCAGCTACAAAAAATTCTGTGCAATTAAATACCAGATGCATCATATGGAGATGATTAATTTAAACCATTTCCACTGTAAACAATACATTTTTTGCTGTTTTTAATGTGGCCTGAGGAAGACATGCAGATTTTCTTCTCAATGTATGAAACATAGAAAGTAAAAATATCGAGGTTTTAGACTTCCTCATTTGGATGTGAATTATGTCTGTTTGGTAATCCCCTAATATGTTTTTGACATGCCCTGAAAGGTTAGACAAGGAAAGCAATTAATATTTGGCATGGAGATTTTAAAAATGCATCTTCTGAGTCCTGTGTGTGGAACATATTTTGCCATCAGCTCTTACCTTTCCAAAGAGGGATGCATTGCCAATATAAAATAATGTCTTATTTATAAGTCACACATGTTTTGCTATGAGGTTCCGTTAGCAATCCAGGTGTTATAGCCCATAACTCAGCACCACTGAAGTCCCCACAATAACATTAGCAACTAGTTGAAGAAAAAGTTTTCTAGCAGTACAGGTGATCCGTACAAGTATTATCTGTGCAAATATTTGGACATCCTGGAGCTGAGTGTCCTGAATGTCTGTTTTCTCGCAGGGCTCTCACTGTGTTCCCACTGTGTCAGAACACGGGTGAGTGCTGGCAATATTTAGACATACAGACAAGCCCTCTCATTACAGAAAGTGAGATATGAAGCCTGATACACATCGATCGCACGGTCTGGTAAGTACCCTAGTAGACCTTGGTACAAAGTTTTTCAGAATCCATTTAATTCCGGGCTTTATTCCTTAAATGGGTACAAAAACAGGTATACTTTATAAACTGATAGACAGTGACTTTTCTATTAATTTTTTTACTTTTGCTGACTCTTTACATCTTTAGAATTAGCATATGAATCACACCAGAACAGCTGTCTCACTAATTTACAGCCACTTCTTGATTTTTGAGTCTCAAATAATATTAGCCAGTTTGAGTTCCCTCATTAGTCATCAAGGGGAGCTAATTACCATTTTTGATCCCTTTCACATCTATCTTCAAAAGGAGATCACAGTTGCAGATATTTTAAACAATGGGAATAAAATTTTGAAGACAATTCCAGAAAAGCAATTCAAAAGATGAAAAAAATATGGGGCGCCTGGGTGGCTCAGTTGGTTAAGCAACTGCCTTCGGCTCAGGTCATGATCCCGGAGACCTGGGATCAAGTCCCACATCGGGCTCCCTGCTCGGCGGGAAGCCTGATTCTCCCTCTCTCACTCCCCTTGCTTGTGTTCCCTCTCTGGCTGTGTTTCTCTCTGTCAGATAAATAAAATCTTTAAAAAAAAAAAAAGATGAAAAAAATAATATCTTAAAAAAGAAAGTATTTGTAGTCTACCAAGGTAGGTAAAGGGAGCTATATCTGCTACGGTGTATAATATTGTATATTTCCTTTAAAAGAGTCTATTAAAGGAGCTGCTTCCCTAACACACACACAAACACAAGCAAAACTCATCTTGAAAATTTTCTAAAATTATATAGTGGCAATGATTGCACAACTTTGTAAATACACTAAAAAACATTGGATTGTACACTGTAAATGGTGAATTTTCAGTATGTAAATCATAACTCAATAAAACTCTTTATTTAAAATTAAGAAAAAATTCATTCTAAACCACAGGTACAAGACTGAAAGAGAAAAGAGTTTATACTTCGCTTCTTTGATTTCACATACCTTGGGCAGAAAAATGTAGCTTATTATGAAAAATAAACCCTCATCTTGAAGAGTACCCATAAATCAGAAATGGCCATAGGCTGACTGCCATCACTACATTTCCTGCTACAGTAAGACTTTATGTATGTTGTTCTGTTTCATTCTCCAAGTAACCCTGTGAGGTGGGCTTTATCCCAAGTTTACAGATGTGAACATAAATATGGAGAAGTTGGATAATTCTCCCAACACCATGCAGCCAGTGAGGACTGAAGTGAGGTTTAACTATGAGTCTCATTGCACATGGTGGGTAAGACCTAGTTGTTAAAGTAAAACCTAGTATTTTCTGGAGGCCTGAGTGAGGAAATATAGACACATACACACCCTTATGAGTTTTCTGTGATCATCATCATCTCTTCCTGAAAGTAAGAAAGAATATCACTTACATTTAAAAGGTATTTTGAAGACAGGTAGATACATGATCTCATGTATGATCTGAGTCATTAAAACTGAGGTGGGGTCCAGGCACCTGCATTTTACAGGAACCCCAGGCAGGCTGAATGTCAGCAAACCTCACATAGCCCCATGAAAAACAGCCATCAGGATGGAAACTCCTAGAAAGCAGAGTGCGTATTGCTCATGTCTATACATGTGGCCTGATTTCTTAGCCTCAGTGTATGTTGCAGAAAGATTTCATCAATAAATGAGTCAAAAGCATAACCCAATATCTGATTTTGATGCCAAATTATTTTTATATTGCTGGATATAGACAGTTGTATTATTAAACTGAGGATAAAGGTGTTTATTTAGGCTTTTAAATAGAAGGCATTTTATATAACATCTTAAAAAACTATATGCATTCCACTGACTAGTGATTTATACATCTGGAGTTGAAAGAAATGCTATACATAGGGTAACCAGTCAGAAGAAGACAGACCCCCATTAAGGAGAGAAGAGGATGTGGACACTAAGAAATCACTTAAAGCCTAACTCTTGACATTTATTTTTAAATGTGGTTGTAAGACTCAGAACTCAGCTGTGTCATCGCTAAAAATACACATTTCTTCACTTCTCTTCACCCTCTTCACCCTGCCATCTTCTCAGAGACAGAAACAGTGAAAACAAGGAGATTTGGGAGACAGCAAAGGGAAAATGAGAACACAGTTATATCCCCAGATAGGAAGCTGGATCCCCAGAACCACAGGGACTGGTTTCGTCATTTCCAAAACCAGACCAAGAAACAACAGTTTTCTGGGCTCAGGAGCAACCTGACTTCCCTTACCTCTCTGAAAAGGAAACGACGTCTGATGGGCAACCCCTCACTTCTGCCTGTGAGCCGTGGCTCTGTTTCCACATCCCAGCCCACCATACTTGCCTAGGAAGCTAACATTGCTCTGTGTAAAAAAAAAACAAAAACACAAACACAAACTTCCTTTTCTCCACACCTAAGATAGCAGGTCTATTGTTTTCCTTTGTTCAATTAAATAATTGAAGCAAATTTTAGAATTATTTGCCTGTATAGAACTCTTTTTCTTTTTCAAATATGTTTACTTATTTATTTGAAAGAGTGAGTGAGAGAGCATGGGGGTAGGGTCAGAGGGCGAAGAAGACTCCCCGTTGAGCAGGGAGCCCAATGTGGGACTCAATCCTAGGACCCCGGGATCAATGACCTGAGCTGAAGGCAGTCGCTTAACCAACTGAGCCACCCAGGCATCCTAGAGCTATTTTTCATACACATGTCATATTGAAACAGTAGGATAAGCAAGAAGGACTTAACTTCTGTAAAGCCACTCGTCAGAGGCAGGGGTTAAAAGTTTCTATGCACATAGAGACTAATCCTTCCTTCTGGGAAAGTGATCAAATGAGAGATAACAGCCATCAGGGAGTCATGCTTGTCTGGGCAAAATTAGAAGTAACAATTTAAAGCCTGCTTCTATCAGTATTTCTGTTTTCCAGGAACCCTAAAAGGATGTCGACCATGGAGAAAGGCATCCTGTGCTTGTTTTCTGTCCACTGAAGAGCAAGGATCACAAGACAATGACCGTGGAACTGAAGGATGCTTGGCCATTCCCAGCTCCTCACCCTTTGGAAAAGTGTGTCTAGAAGCCTGGCATGCTACTGCTTCAGAGAATGACATTCCTCTTTCTTGCTGGTTCCTTTGTATACAAGCTATCTCTGATAAACTCTGCCTGCTTTCTTTCTTCCAAGTTCAGTGTTCATTTCTATGATATTGAGACTTCAAAACCTGGTGTTAGGGATCCAGTAACAATACAAGTGGTCATAGGTACACTAGTGGTTCACTCTAAGAACAACACATTACATAATTTGCAGACTAACCCTGTTGTTGTCCAGGATGACTTAATTATCAGATATGTCAGAAAGACTAATATTTTATCTATATATAACAAGATCCAGTTCCCTTCAATGACATTTTTCTTCAAGGACTACCATGTGCCAGTCGCTGTAAGCTGGGTGCTAGGGAAGAAAAGATTGAAGACAGTACAACCCTTGAATCTGAGAATCTTCTAGTCCAGTGGATGAGACAGACTCACCAACCAATGCCCTTACGATAGAGATATATGTTGTGTGAGCTATGGGAGCACAGAGAAGGGGCAATATAGTCCCTGGAGCTTCCTGAAAGGGTTGTGATAATGAGCTGAGTCTGGAAAAGAGAGGTAGTAAATACATCCCTGGTAAAGGGACCAGCATGTGTAATGGCATGGACATTTGAAACAACTGAAATCTGCAAACACCTAGTTGTGCTAGAGTGTAGGAAGTGTCAAGGGCTGGGGCTGGGGAGGGGGGTCCGAGTCAGGGCACAAGAACTTTTTATGCCTTGCTAAGGAGTGCCCAGGCAATGAGGAGCTGGTAAGGAATTTAGGCATGGGAATGACATGGTCACATTTGCGGGTAGATGGAAGGCTCATCTGATTTAATATGAAGGCCTAATTTAATGTGAAGAGGACCGGAGACTTATGAGAGCCAATTGCAGAGAACCAGATCACTTGTGACACCCCAGTGTGTGGAATTGTAAGTTCTCTTTCTGTCAGATGGTCTTAAATGGAAAAGGTACAGCCTGAGATTGGATCTCCAGTATCTGAGGATTTCTGGGTCTTTATAATGTTGGGAGATGCTTCTAGCATTGGAAAGCAGGAATGTTAGACTCCTGCAATGTATACTGGAAAGCAGGAATGTTAGACTCCTGCACAGTCCTACAGAATGAAGAATTTTCCTGTTACCTGCTCTCTCACTGCAGGAGAGAAAAATGCCAACCTGTAAAGAGGTAGGACTGTCCTCAAGGCTGTTGTTGGCCAGATTTCCATTTTCTCTAACACCCTTGGCTCTTACAACTCTAAATGACTGCTGGTCTACTCGATTTCTGTGGCTCTATGAACCAGTAACCAACAGGAAAGATGTTTCTCAAACAGTAGTCTCTGAATCTCGATCCCACTCCCCACTTCTGGTTTTTTTCTGTGAGAGTTGGTCTACATGCTTGCTCACTCCCAAAGGAAGCAAGGCCTTATCTCTTCAGCTTCTACATGCCCATTGCCAAGGATGATTCTGACTGGTGCTGCTTGAGTCACATGGAAATTCCTGATGCAACCGTTAGAAGATAGAACACTCAGATTGGCCCCATAGGTCATATGGGGAGGCAGCCCAGGGGTTGAGACTCCAAAAGCACCCTTGTCTAACAGTCCCACTGGACACACATGGAATCAGGAAAAAGTTCTTTCCAAAGAAAGAAATGTCAGCATAAACTCGTGTCTACCTCAGAGGATGACTAAACAACAACAAAATATAATACGGGATACCTCACCCTAATGATGTTCCATTCTGTGACAAAGAAATTTTTTTTAAAAAATCCAAACCTCCTTCTACCTCTTCCAAAAATTTTTGTGGGTTTGGAAAATGATGTGTTTGTTTGGAATCCCAGAGTAAATTAAGTGCAACTTTATTCAGTGTTTCTTTAGGACATTAGTTATATAACTGCTTGAAAATCTCCAGGGCATGTTGATGATGCTGGGGACAGAGCTGTGAAGAATGGATTGACTATCAGAAAACTATAGTAGAACAGGGCTGCGGGGAAAAGGTGGGAACATCAAAGGAGTGTCAAGGGACCAAGTTCATTGGCCTGCTGGAAGAGCACCAGTAAAGTAAGGACAGAGAGACAGAGCAAAGATAGACCAGGAGAGGTGATGAAACTCGTGTACACAGATGAGAAAAGTTGGCTTATCTTGGGAAGGCCAAGAGGCTGAATATCTAGAACTAAGGAAGAGGATCATCAATTGATTCTTGAAGATATTTCTCTAGGTCCTTGACCAAGGGCATAATCGTGGCCTGAGGTCCTCAGTTTCTATCTGAATCCCAGCTAGGAGGCTGTCAAGAACTCTACTTCTTCAAAGATATGATGTCTAATTGATAAATAAGCAAAAGTAGACTACAGAGGACCAGCAAAACAAAGTCCCATTAGTTGAGGCTGGTAGAGGAACTTCTTCAGTAGGAGGCCAGGGACATCAAGGGCCACGGAGAAGGTACCGAGCCTGGTTTCACGTGTTCTGTGTGTTCTGTGTTAGTCAAGATCTTGGAGCGAAGGCAGAACAACTGTGTCAAGGTTTAAGCCCCAAATTTTCTCACTTTTTGGATGAGTTCTAGAGTTGCAGAATCTCAAAATTGGGTGGAACACAGAGGTCACCTCATCAGAAACCTTGGTTCCTGATCAAACTCTAGGTAGTTCTGTCAACCTTGATCCCACTGCTCTCTCTCTCTGAGCTTTAGTTTCTTCACCAAACAATGCAGATACTGAGAAAGTCCCTGTTTACCTGACAGTTTTGCTCTGATAACCAGGTGATAGGATCAGCTATAAAATTTGTAGGTCCCTATGCAAAATGAAAACATGGGGTTCCTCCTTAAAAACTATTAAGAGATTTAAGATGGTGACAGCAGACCATTAAACCACATGCCAGGTGCTTCTGAGAGTAGAGCCCTGTGTGACCATACAGGTCTCCTGCCATGAAGTCAGCCCTGCCAGTAGGATGATGGGCATCAAACATTTAGCAATGTATAAAGAGTTCAACAGACTCCTGAAGGTTTTCCTCTTCCCTTGGCTCTCCAGCATTATATTAGTTTGCTAGGGCTGCCATAAAAAAGGAACCCTAAACTGGGTGGCTTACACAACTGAAATTTATTATCTCACAGTTCTGGAAGCCAGAGTCCCCACTCAAAGGTGCTAGCAAGCCTAGTTCCTCCCGAGAGTGATGAGACAACGAGCTGTTCCTGGCCTTTCTCATTGGCTTGTAGATGGCCATATTCTCCTCATATCTCTTCACATTGTCTTCTGTCTTTGCATGTCTCCAGGGCCAACTTTTTCCTTCTTATAAGGACACCAGTCACATTCAATTAGGGCCTACCCTAATGACCTCATTTTTAAAATAATCTCATTTTAACTTCATTACCTCTGCAAAGACCCTGTCTCCAAATAAGATGACATTTTGAGGCACAGGGGGTTAAAACTTCAACACATGAATTCGGAAGGGAGGACACTATTCAAGTCATAACAAGCATCAAGCCCCTTCTAGTATTTGGAGACATGCCTGATGGTGTGTGGTCTCAAGGGGAGGCAGTGATATTAGACTGTGGTAGAGGGAGGGTTCTGCCACCATGATGGGGGTGTGGGGCCACAGTTTTTGTTACCTAGTGCTCATTGCTGCTCTCACTGCTTGTTCTATAAGACCCACTCTCCAGTCCCTTAAAGTTCTTACTTGTATACCCAATAAATTCCTTTCTGGCATAAGAAAACCAGAGTATGTTCCCGTAGCTTGCAACCAAGAACACTAACTGGTACTCAAATATTACATTCTAATTGGAAAGGATTTTTTTTATTGGACTGGTGTTCTCTGCCTCCCCAGACTGGCTTGGCACCATCTGCCTCCTGAGCTCTGGCAGCTTGTTCACAAGGAGCCCGAGCTTCCCACTGTGGCCTTATCTCTGCCCCCCTCTGCAGACACAGCCTCCCCAGCACGGGGGCTAAGGATTATGGCACAGAAGCCATAGCACCTTGGCAGTCCCAGTACTACTAAGGAGACCTAGAGGGGCAGTGGCTCTTCCCAGCGCTCCCATGAAACACCTTGCCACCTTGCTCGGGGCAGAGAAGGTGGCTACCACACTGCTGCTTGGAGGGGCCAGGTGACAACCCAGAACTGAGGGATGGCAGAATCCCTGTGGGACCAGCTCTGAACAATGAGTCAGGAGATGGCAGAAACCAGCAGGTGAGCTCTTCTCCCTTCTTCCCTGATGGTTCATGATTCCAACCTGCGGTGGTTCTGTTTGACTTCCCCATGGCGTCCTGCTGGCTTAGCCCTGGGTGTGGTTTTTGTGGCCCATGGCCAACGTTGTCACTAGTCACCCTGCATTTCCTCCCATTCTCACCCTAGCACTGTTCCCTTTCCCCTCACTCTTCTGCTCTCAGATAGAGCTTTTAATACAACCCAGGCTTTGCCTCAGGCTGTTTTCTAGGGAGTCTGTTTTCCTCTCCAAAGACAGGAGTCTTAGAGGAAGCCTTGGATGTAGAGCCTGGGAAGGGAAAAGAGGAAACCAATTCATCACTTATGTCCATATGTCAACTTACCTGAGGCTTAGGGTCCGTATGTCAACTTACCTGAAGCTTAGGGTCCGTATGTCAACTTACCTGAGGCTTAGAGACATGAGATGGCAGGCAACCAGAAACTATGAGCAATGAGACCAGGCATATTATGAAACATCAATATGTCAAAGCTGCTCACAGAACTGAGGCAATCATTGAAGATGATTCAGAACGTTCAGCTGGAGCGCAGAAGAGCTTCCACCTGGACCAGCCTCAAAAAGGTGGCTATATACATGGAGGCCAGGACCCCAAGTGTGAATTTAAAGGGCACAGCTTGGGGCGCCTGGGTGGCTCAGTCGTTTAAGCATCTGCCTTCGGCTCAGGTCATGGCACCAGTGCCCAGGATCAAGCCCCACATCGGGCTCCCTGCTCGGTGGAGAGTCGGCTTCTCCATCTGCCCCTTCCATTGCTCATGTTCTCTCTAGCTCTCTCTCATGTATGCTCTCTCACCCAAATAAATAGATAAAAATCTTAAAACATCATATTAAAAAATGAAGCACATGGCTTCTCTGCCCTTGATTACAGGCTCCTGAATAGTAGGATGGAAATAATTTTTAACCCTGTACAGTAGACAACTACTTCAGGGCTCCCAAGAGCTGCACACTCTCTATTTCGAAGCAGCATGACTTTGCAGTTCCAGTCACAGTACCACTCCGGAGAATTAGAAAGACAGCTTTGGTGTGACATTGATGCCGGTCGCACAAATGGTGACCGATTGGCTAGTCAGGGCCGTGTAAATATATTCATATATTCTTTTTTTAAAGTGAGGTTCAAGTAAGTCCTCTAAAACAAATGAAAAACTGGAGCTTGGGTCAACCAAGGACAACAATAAAGGGAAATTCCAGAAGGAAAAATAGTTCAGCCATCTCCTAGCTTTATGATCTTGGGCAAAGAACCAGACCTCTCTGAGCCTCAGTCTCCTCTTCAATAAGATGGAGAACATAATCACCCTTTCTATGTTGTTACAAGAATTAAGGGAGGTAGGCTGTGGGAGAAGCCTTGCACATAATTAGTGTTCCATAAATATTAGTTATTATTATAGGTTGCTTCATAGGATTGCTTCTCAAGATAGAGGTATGATATGGGAGAACCACTTCTGGAAGACCAGTTTGCAAGTAGGCAAGCACACTGTCCTAGCTCTCTGTTCCTCTTCTGCCTTTTATTTTTTTGAAGATTTATTTATTTATTTGAAAGACAGAAGGCATGCACATGCAAGTGGGAGGATGTATAAAGGGAAGAGAGAATTTCAAGCAGATTCCCCACTGAACAGGGAGCCTGACACAGGACTCAATCTCATGACCCTGAGATCATGATCTGAGCTAAAAGCAAGAGTCAGCCACTTAACCAACTGAGCCACCCAGGCATCCCAGTTCCCTACTTTCTGAAGGAGAGCACAAGTTTCTGTGCTCCCAAAGTAGCTCAAGGACATTTCTCTTCAAATGGTTTTCTTAATAGAAGGGCATCCATGGTGGCTCAGTTGATTAAGTGTCTGCCTTGGGCTCAGGTCATGATCTCAGGGTCCTGGGATGAAGTCTCACTTCTCTCTCTTCCCCTACCCTTGTGATTGCTCTATCAAATAAAAAAAATAATTAAAAAAAAATAGAAAGACATCCACACATGTCCCGAAGATAAACTCCAGCAGTAGAGAGTGGGGTCCCTAGTCTTCTTGAGTCAACAGACCTCAAGTGTTTGAGGGCCTAGGAACCACGTGGTGTGTGTATGCATACTTCTAGGCCCCATTCTTCAAACTTCTGATTCAGTAGTCCCAGGGTTAGGGACCTGGGAACTATCATTTAATTCCCCCTACACATACACACACATGTGCGTGTGCATGCACACACAACACACACAAACCATGATTATAAGGTAGAATGACTCTGGTCCACATTTCTAGAATTAACCTCTGGACTTCTCACTCTTCCAGCTCGGAGGTGAGTATATGCAAACAACCTGAGCTCCCTGAAAAAGCTTCCAGTTCCCTTGCCTTGGACAGCAGGCATATTTAATTAAGCCAGTCCTGCCCACACAAACCTATTTTAATGTTAGCACTGGTACAACAACTTAAGTTTAGTGTATACCTACATAGAGAGGTTATCAGAAGGCAGTGCTTCCTAAACTTAGCTGCATATGAGTAGCATCTGGGGAATCTTTTAATTTACTTATTTTATAGAAGAAGAAAGAGCATGTACATGTGAGAAGAGGAGAGGAGCAGAAGGAGCCAGAGAAGGAGAAGCAGGCTCCTCAGTGAGCAGAGAGCCCAAGGACTCAGGGCTCCATGCCACAATCCTGAGATCATGATGTGAAATCAAGAATTGGAGAAAATGAAGAACTGGACACCTAACCAACTGAGCCACCCAATGGCCCCTGGGGAAACTTTTAAATGCCATCTCTCTCATGCCAAATCCAATTAGAAAATGAGCAGAAGACATGAAGAGACATTTCACCGAGGAGGATATACAGATGGCAAATAAGCACAGGAAAAGACACTCGACATCACTAGCCATGAAGGGAATGAAAATTAAACCACAATAAGATATCACCATACACCCATCAGAATGACTAAAATAAAACAGTGATAATACCAAATGCTGACACCTATGGAGAGGAACTTGATCTCTCATACGTTACTGGTGGGAATGTGAACGGGTACAGCTACTTTGAAAAAATAGTTTGGCCAATACACTCAACATGTGACCTAGCAATTACACTCCTAACATTTATCCTGGCAAAATGGAAATGCATGTTCACACAAAAATATTTTCTACAAATGTTCATGGTAGCTTTATTTTTGAGTATAGTTGACATACAATGCTACATTAGTTTCAGATGAACAACACAGTGATTCAACAAGCTTATACATTACACTGTGCTCACAAGAGCAGCTGCCATCTGTCTCCATACATCCCTACTACAGTATCATTGACTATATTCCTTAAGCTGTGTCTTTTCTTCCTGTGAATCTCCCACTCCCCTTCATTTATTTTTTTAAAGATTTTTATTTATTTATTTGACAGAGAGAGAGAGAGATCACGAGTAGGCAGGGAGGCAGGCAGAGAGAGAGGAGGAAGCAGGCTCCCTGCCGAGCACAGAGCCCAATGCGGGCCTGGATCCCAGGACCCTGAGATCATGACCTGAGCCAAGGCAGAGGCTTAACTCACTGAGCCACCCAGGCACCCGCCCCCCCCCCTCACTCATTTTGCCCATCCTCTTCCCAACAACCGCCAGTTTGTTCTCTGTATTTGCAGATCTGATGCTACTTTTTATTTAGTTTATTTATTTATTTATTTTTTAGATTCCACATATGAGTAAAATCATATGGTATTTGTCTTTCTCAGTCTGACTTGTTTCACTTAGCATAATATCTTCTAGGTCCATTCATGTTTTCACAACTGGTACGATCTCATCCTTTTTGTGGCTGAATAATATTTTATACACACACCACATCTTCCTATCCATTCACCTGTTGATGGACCCTTAAGTTGCTTCCATATTTTGGCTGTTGCAATTAATGTTGCCATAAACATAAGGGAGCATATATCTTTTCAAATTAATATTTTCATTTTCTGTACATAAATACCCAGTAGGAGGATTACTGCGTCAAATGGGAGTTCTACTTCTAATTTTTTGAAGAACCTCCATACTGTTTTCACAATGGCTGCACCAATTTATATTCCTACCAGCAGTGCACAGGAGTTCCATTTTCCCTACATCATTATCAGCACTTGTTATTTCTTTTTTTTAAAGTATAGGTTTTTATTTTTATTTTTTTAAAGATTTATTTATTTGAGAGAGAGCAAGAGAGCTCACAGAGGGAGAGAGAAGAAGGAGCGGACTCACCACTCAGTGGAGAGCACAATGCAGGGCTCCATCTCAGGCCCCCAAGATCATGACCTGAGCTGAAGGCAGATGCTTAACCGACAAGCCACTCAGGTGCCCCAACACATGTTATTTCTTTTCTTTATTTATTTTAGCCATTATGACAGGTGTGAGGTGATCTCTCACCGTGGCTTTGATTTGTATTTCCCTAATGGTGAATGATGGTGAACATCATTAGTTTGTCTGTTGGTCATCACGATGCCTTCTCTGGAAAAATGTCTATTCAGGTCCTCTCCCCATTTTTAAAATCAGTTTGGTTGTTTGGTGTTGGGTTGGTAAGTTCTTTTTATATTTTAGATACTAACTTTTTATTAAATTTGTCATTTGCAAATATTCTCCCATTCAGTAGGTTGCCTCTTTGTTTTGTTGATGGTTTCCTTAGCTGTGCATAAGTTTTTATTTTAACATAGTTCCAACAGTTTACTTTTGCTTTTGTTTCCCTTTCCTGAAAACTTTATTTCTCAATAGCCCCAAACTGTCAACAATCAAGATGTCCCATAATAGGCACAATAAACAAATTGTGGTACATCCACACCATGGAATAGTACTTAGCAATAAAAAGGAATGAACTACTGAGACACACAATGACTTGGATTGGATCTCAAGAACATTATGCTAAGTAAAAAAGCCAATCTCAAAAGGCTACACACTGTATAATTCCATTAATATACGCTTCCTGAAATGACAAAATTAAAGAGATGATGAACAGAATAGTCTTTGTTGGAATAGTAGAGAAGAGGGTAGGTGATGGTATAAAGGCATCAGTACAAGGGCAATCTTTTTGGTGATGAAACAGTTCTGTGTCTTAAATCCAGTGCTGGTTACAGGAATCTATGGGTGTGAGAAAATGGCACAGAATATGCACACACATTGTACCAATGCTGATTTCCTGCATTTAATATTGTAACTACACTTACGTACAGTGTAATCACTATTGAAGACTTTCAACTTCCTGTGACTCTATAATTATGTAAAAAGAATAAGAAAGAAAAAGTACTGGTGCCCAGCCTGCCCTCCAACCCCCCAGACCAATGAAATCACAATCTTGGGGCAGAGAGCAGTCCAGGGATCAACACGTTTCTTCTTTTTTTTTTTTTGAAATCTATTTATTTTTAAGACAGAGAGAGAGTGAGTGAGAGAGAGAGAGGGAGCACAAGAAGGGTGAGCTTGGGAGAAGCAGACTCCCTGCTGATGCAGGACTCCATCCCAGGACCTTGGTTTCATAACCTGAGCTAAAGGCTGATGTCTAACTGACTGAGCCACCCAGGCGCCCCGGGATCAGCATGTTTCAAAGCTGTCAGGTGATGGCTGAGTGTAGCCAAAGTAGAGGTCTACTGTAATTGGCAATTCACAGATTCTAGGGCCACTAGATTTTCTGCTAAGCATTACACTCAATAGAAACAGCCATCTAGCACACAGAAAGGCTCTGGGTGCTAACATGGTTTGCATAGTGATGAGCCTTGACATTGGGCTGGATGATAGTACTCCCTGAGACATCCACATGCAAGGATGAGCTCCAGCAATGGGGACAATTGGGATGGGGGCCAATGGTGTTTAACCTAGACTAAGGAAGACCCTGGGTTTCATTTCCTTTTGCTCCTCATTTCTGGACAAATGCAAAATGCTCTCTTGGATTTCCGTTTTGAAGTTCATAACAGATTCCCTGAGTGTTTGCAAAACATCTGCTGACCACACTGGTGGGCTCTGAGGGGCAGACTGATTTCCTCTGGTGACTACAAGGGATTTCATCTCCATAATTGTCTTCTCTATCATCTTACTGTAAACAGATGAAAGCCATTGCACCAAATAAAGTGACAGTTCTTGAGGGGAGGCATATTTATATATTTTTCTTTTTTGTGTCATTGGTTGAAGTATCAAAGGGCTGATTGTAAAAGTAATAGAACAGCTTTTGCACTGATTGTTGACCCCATTTTTAGCTCTCACTTATTTCTTGCTATTTTACTACTATAGTTTCATATTGTCTCAGAGCCTCCTGTTCCTGATGCTTCTAAATGTTTCCCAAAATGAACGTCTCCAGCTGTGTCTCAGATATGAAAGCTTTGTTAATTGTAACAGTTCATTTATGATTAATATGAAGCTTTCTGGTTGATTGTTGGTCATGTCCTATGAACTCCCCAAATGTCTAATGCCAAATGGTAAACTTTCTCATTGTATTTCTTGACATAATTAAACTGCTGTATCATTTTTAAAAGATGAATATTTGACTTATAATATGTGTAATGTCTTTGAATAACTACCCAGAATGGTATTGCTAATTGTGACCTTATTGAAATATTTATGAAAATAGAACTTTGATCTGCTGTTTCACTCACAGTAGCTCAAAGACAGTGAAAGATGAGAGCCCAAACCTCACAGCTGGAGGGCTATATTTTTCTCTTTATATAAGCTTCAACTGATATTCCCAGTGACTTTTTTTGGTCATTTTTACATGTTCTTAACCAAGTAAAAGTGTAAGAACTATAAGTGGGGGACTGCTAAATAATTTGATATCAAAAAGGGGCCACTAACTTTATAATAGTCATTGCAAATGCAGTGGGCATTTACTGGTCTAGCGCACATCTCACCTTCTCTGCTAACCTCACATCCACACATGTCTTTTCACCTAGCTCTCCGTGGGAGACCATGGAAATGCTTTAACATATGGTATTTGCTCAAATAATAACAGAGATTTTTAAGAATGACATTAAGGAAGTCCTGTCACACTTTATGAAGTCCATTCTGGAAGCATTTTTCCCCCACCACACTTCATGTCTATTTCATAGCTAAAGACCTTTTATTGCGTCCTCAAGGGCAGAACTATTGCAACATCAAAGCTGAACTTCACTAGTACGATGAGAGCATGATCAAAATATAAAATGACAGAGGGATTCTTCTTACCACTCAGGCAGCCTCATTAAACCACTTGCCACAAAAGAGACTTGGGATTTCTTACAAGCAAGACAGCTCTTCCCAGTGACACTGAGTGTAGCTGCAGGAGTTACTACATGCTCAGGATGGACCAGAGAGGAACCCCAAAATAAATTGCAAATCCTGCCACCTTAGAACAAGTCTCTCTTTCCTTCCTCAACTTTCCTCAGAACCCGCTTAGGTAATTGTGGTTCCCTTGGATGTATGGGTGGCATTAAAAATATGGATGCAGCCCGGACAGTCTCTTCTGTCCGGAGCACCCAGGAGCACAACCTGTGTGTTGGAAGTGGTCAGTGACTGCCTGGTCCCTGTGTCCGCCCAGCACGCTGGCCGGCCCACCCATTACTCCGTGGTTATGTTGAGGGAGAAATGGGCTATGCCTGTCAAACGGGTTGTTGCCCTCAGAACACAGAAATGTCAAGTGTGCTTAACATCAGATCACTGATAATTTGAAAACACACAAAAGCACAATTAAGGGGGCAGCGGAGCAATGTCTTTCTCATTTCTAGAGAGAACCAAAATTACAGCTGGGCAGTACCATAAGCTTTCTCTGCCATCTAGTATACACACCTCTTTTCTGTTCATTACAATGTGTGATGACGTATTTAGTTTTTGATCTACCCTCTCCCCATAGTCTTCACGAAGGCAGAGACCATATTTCTCTTTTGTCTGCCATCATATACACCCAGGACTGTGTAGGAACTCAGCGACTGTCTGTTTCATGAACAGATGAGCATAGTACTTCATTTGTGGGAGAGAACTTCCAAATACATTCATGCCCACCGCTCCTTGTTCGACCCTATTAACTGGACACTCAATGTAACCTCTATGTTGTTTATGTTGAATTTTGGGGCACGTGTGGGGGACTGCTCTGGTGTCCTCTTGATGTTTTATGTAAAGCGTGATGGTCTTGAAAACTTTCACATTAGAAGGACAAGGAGGTTTGTTAGCTGATAATCTTTTCCGTTTCTTTGTCTCTTGAAAGATCTGCATTTCTCTCCTGCTGTATAGCCATATTCTGTATCCAAATGATAAAGACTTCTTAGAAAGAGTTCATTGCTTCCTGTAATTTATTCTAATGCCAACAGTCTTCAACATGACACCACACTGTTGACACATAACAGATGTAAAATAAATATTATTGTTTTTGTGAACTGAACTCGGCAGTAAAAATGAAAATCGCAGCTACTAAATAATTCGGTGTGAGCTACAGCAGTTCTCTTTAAGCTCTGGCTTTATTTCAGCCAAGTTTGCATGAGTTAAATTGCCTTCCTTCTAGTACCCAAGCTACATGTGGCTCTTCCACCAGGGGCATGCATTTTCCCTGCCATTTTGGTTTTGCCCTGCTTGGCATTTCAAGGTAGATGGCTCCGGGCACACATCAGATCTCGAGTCTCTGGCTGCATCATTATTCTTGGGACTCCATGCAGGATAGGGTTTGATGAAGTTGTTCCTTGGTTTTCTTCTGCGTGTTTGAAAGAAATGTGCAGTGCTTCATAGAAATCACCTATAACTTACTGGAAAAATCACATTTTTACAGTTCTTTGGTTAGTAAGTTTTTAGATCCATATAACTATAGGGATGAAGTATTATTGTTACATGCACTTCCTGTAAGCCAGGGGCTAGAGCTATGTCTATTATTACAATGAAAACATTAGCTCGTGCCTTGGCTTACCTCCAGAAGTGAAGGTGATGTTGCTTCCTCTGCAAAGAATTATATAGGAGAAGTCATCTTGACCAAGGTCAAAGGCTAAAAGGTAGGAGCATAATTTGTGGATAATTTGTAATTTAATCTTTTTTTTAAAAAAAATCTTGGTTTAGCTATAACTGACATATAATGCATATTAAAAATGTACTATTTGGTAAGTTCTGACCTATGTACAAGCCGGTGAAAGCCTCACCACCAATCCAGATAGTGAACATATCCATCACCCCCAAAACTTTCCTCCTTTGTCATCCCTGCCTCCAACCCCTCCAGGCCCCAAACTCTCCTTAGGTAACCGCTTATCTGTTTTCTATCATTATAAATTAGTTTGCATTTTCTAGAATTCCATATAGGTGGAATATCCTATATGTAGTTTTTGGCTTTTTTCACTCAGCGTAATCATGTTGTGATTCACCCAAGTCAGAGCATAAATTAATAGTTCATTCCTATCTTGGAACACCGAAAAAATTAAGTAAATTATTTAAAAAAAAATAGTTCATTCCTGTTTGTTGCTGAGTAGCATTCCACTGTACATTTAATTTATTTGTACCATTAATTTATTTGTAGGTGGAAATTTGGGTTCTTTCTAGTTTCTCTCGTATAAATGAAGCCACAATGAGCATTCATGCACATGGATTTGTTCATAGACATATATTTCCGTTCTTCTTGATGAAACACCTTGAAGCAGATGGCTGGATTATAGGCTAGGTCTATGTTTAAGTTTTAAAGGATTTGTCAATTGTCTTCTAAAGTGTCTGTACCATTTCCCATTCCCAACAGCAGTATCGGGGAGCTCTGGTTCTCCCTCATCCTCACCTACACTCAACGTAGTTAATTTTTTAATGTTAGTCATTCTAATTGGTTTGTAGTGGTTTCTCCCAGTGGTTTTAATTTGTATTTCCCTAATGGATAATGATGTTGAGCATCTTTTCACATCCTTGTTATCAGTCTATCTTCTTTGGTGAAATGTCTTCAAATCTTCTGCCCAAAGTTTCTGTTGAGTTGTTCATTTTCTTATAATATAGTTTCAGGAGTTCTTTATATATCTGGATATAATTCATTCATCAGGTATATGATTTGCAAGTATTTTTACCCAGGCTGTGGTCTTTTTTGTTTTTTGTTTTTTGGTTTTTTTTGAAGAACAGAAGTTTTTCATTTTCATGAAATCTAACTTATCAATTTGTTATTTGGGGGGCCGATCAAGACTACACTTTCAGGGATCATTTCTGTAGTGTGTTAGTGTTGTAGCTATGAAATCTTTGTGTAACCCAAGGTCAAAAGGTTTTTTTTCTTATGTTTTCTTGTAGGAATTGTATAATTTTAATGTTCACATATAGATCTATAACCCATTTTAGGTTAATTTTTTGTATATTATGCACAGATATGAATCAAAGTCCTTTTTTTTCCTTTGCATATGGATATCTAATTGTTCTAGCACCATTTGTTGAAGAGACTATCCTTTCTCCACTGCATTGCCTTTGTGTTTTTGCAAAAATCTGTTGCTTGGGTTTTTGTATGTCTAGTTCTGGCCTCTCTATTTTCTTCCATTTCACCATTTATCTATCTTTACCCCCATACCACCTCTTTTGACAAGTGTGGCTTTATAATAAGTCTTGAAATCAGACTTGAAATCACATTAGTCCTGTGTTGTTGTTTTTCTTTTTTCAAAACTGTTTAGCCTATCCTAAGTCCCTCGCATTTCAGAATCAGCTTTTCAGTTACTATAAAACCTAGACTTCTGGTATTTCAGTTGATAGTGAGTTGAATCTATAGATAAACTTGGGGAGAATGAAATCTTAATAATAATGATTCTTCTGACCCACAAAGATGCTATATCTCCTCATTTATTTAGTATACATATGATATGTGTAATATATTATACATATATAATATACATTATCATTATATATATTATTATAATTCCTGTAAACAGTTTTATAGTTTTCAAAGTAAAAGTTTTTCACATCTTGTGTTAGATATATCTCTAAGTATTTCATATATTTGCTATACTGTAAGTGGGATTGTTTTTTAAAATTTCAATTTCATTGCGCTAGAAATATGGTTGATTTTTGTGTATTTACTTTATATCCCATGACATTAGTAAACTCATTTATTAGTTCTAGTGTCTTTGTAGATTGCCTCACATTGATTTTACGTAAATAATCACATTGTCTGAATAAACAGAGCCAAATTTACGAGCGATATTGTTCTGTAGTTTTCTTATAATTTGTACCTTAGGTTTTGGTACCAGGGTAATGCTGGCCTCATCAAGTGATCTTTCAGTGCATTTAGAGATATTGTTGCATTGTCTTCTCACTTGCATTGTTTCCAGCAAAAAAATGTGCCGTCATCCTTGTTTGTTCCTCTGTATGTGTGTTTTTCCCCATCTGGCTACTTTTAAGATTTCTCTTTCTCGCTTTATTATCAAGCTTAAATTTTTAAAATTATTATCAAACATATATTTAAGATTCATTTATTTATTTGTGAGAGAGTGAGAGCAGGGGGGACGGGCAGAGAGAGACAGAGATAAGCGGGCTCCCTGCTGAATGAGGAGCCCAACACAAAGCCCAGGACCCTGAGATTATGACATGAGCCGAAAACAAGAGTTGGAGGCTTAACTGACTGAGCCACCCAGGTGCCCCTCTGAGCAATTTATGAGGGGCCTTGATGTTGCCTTATTTATGTTTCTTGCATTTGGAGTTCACTGATCTTATTGGATTTGTGTTCTACCCAATTTGGAAACGTTTCAGTCATTATTTCCCCAAACTTTTTTCTCTATATGTCTATCTTTGTCCTCTTTCAAGGACTACTTACACATATAATAACCCAGCTGAAATTGTCTCATAGCTCACAGGTACTTTGTTATAATAATTCTCCCTTCTTTCATTTTGGATAGCTTCTATCTCTATATCTTCGAGGTCACTAGTCTTTCCTTCTACAGTATCTAAGTCGTCATTAGAAAGTGGAGGAGGAACAGTTAAATATCCTCCAGACTGAGAAGGCACTTTGGGACTGAAAAGTGATACTTGATACCATTTATGCAGAGTTTTATTCAGGTTATCTTACTGATGGGGGGGAATCTCATGAATAACAAACAGTTCAGGTATTAGACAGCTCTTCTCCATCAAGTCCAGACCTTACCTTACAGATTTTATAGAGCAAAGGTAGTTATCTAAAGTGGCACCATCTATACTGCAGATGGAAGATCAGAACAAGGCTTCCTGCCTTCTGATCAGGGCATATGTTAACTTCCAAGAGGCTGGGAACATGTAGGCCCCGAGGGAAATTCTTGCACAGACAGCAACAAGATGAAGGGCTCAAGAGTCAGTTTTGTCAGCACTCCTAAAACTATTATTATTATTAATTGTATAGAACATCTCACACCTTCTAGTTTTTATCTCTATATGTTTGATATGGATCTTTTGTTTAATTTTTTAAAAGTTTTTTTTTAAGATTTTTTTCTTTGAATTTATTTGACAGAGAGAGAGTGAGGGAACACAAGCGGGGGGAGCAGCAGAGGGAGAGGGAGAAGCAGACTTTCCACTCAACAGGGAGCCCAATACAGGACTCAATCCCAGGACCTGAAGATCATGGCCTGAGTCATAGATAGATATTTAACCAACTGAACCTCCTAGGCATCCTAATATGGATTCTTCCTCTTCTTCTTCTTCTTTTTCTTCTTCTTCTTCTTCTTCTTCTTCTTCTTCTTCTTCTTCTTCTTCTTCTTCTTCTTCTTCTAGAAAAAAAAGCTTTATTTATTTATTTATTTATTTATTTATTTATTTGGAGAGAGAGAGAGAGAGAGAGCAAGCTAGGGGTGGAGAAGGGCAGAGGGAGAGGGAGAGAGAATCTCAGGCAGACTCTGTGGTGAGCATAGAGCCCAGTGGAAGGCTTGAGCTCATGACTCTGATACCATGACTTGAGCTGAAACCAAGACTCAGATGCCTAACCGACTGTTCCACCCAGGTGCCCCAAGAGAGGACCTTTGAAGAAGACTCCCTGCTGAAAGAGGAGCCTGATGCAGGGCTTGATCCCTCAACTCATAAGATTATGACCTGTGCCTAACCAAAAGTTGGTCACTCCACTAATTGAGCCATCCACGTGCCCCAGATTTGGATCTTTTTCGATATCGTTCATGCATCTACTTTAATTTTTTGAACATATATAATAGTGTAATAACTATTTTTTAAAAGCTTTTAAAATTTATTTTTCTTAGTAATCTCTATACCCAACACGGGGCTTGAATTCACAACCCTGAGATCTAGAGTTGCATGTTCTTCCAACTGAGCCAGGCAGGCACCTCCTGTTATAACTTTTTTAATATCATTGTCTACTAGCTCTAACATTGGTGTCAGTTCTGAGTTAGTTCAATGGATTGATTTTCTCCTTATCATGGGTTATGTTTTCCTGCTTCTTGCATGCCTGGTGATTTTTTTTCTTTTTTTCGGATTCCCAACATTGTAGATTTATCTTCTTGGGTGCTGTATATTTTTGTATTTCTATAAATATTGTTCTGGAATTCAAAGAAGTTACTTAAAAATAAATTGATCTTTTTAAGTCTTGCTTTTAAGAATTGTTAGATGGGTCTGCTCAGGAGGAATGCTCAGTCCAGGGTTAATAATTATTCCTCTCTATTCAGCCGAAGTTTTTTCTCCTTTACCAGTGGCCTGACAACTATGAGATTTTCTGTCTGGCTGATGAGGACAGAGGTTATTCCTGGACCTTTATGAGCACTGAGCACTGTTACTTCTTATCCTTTAAAGGGGAGTTTTTTCCCTGGCCCTGGCTAGTTACTTCATTTGCATGTACTAATCAGTATTTAGCTGAATATGTGAGGGGCTCCTCCTCAGATCACTGGAGTTTTCCTCCCTGTACAAGCATCTCCTCTTCAGGACTCTGTCCTGTGAAGTCTAGGTGCGTTGGTCTCACCTGCCTCAGTTTCACATCTTTAACTCACAGAATCTGCTGATGTCTACCTGGGATTCCCATCACTGTGCTGTGTGGCCTGGAAACACTCTCAAGGCAATCCTAGGATCACCTCATTTGTTTCCTGTCCCTCCAAGACCATAATTCTTGGTTGCTTGATGTTGAATTGCTTCCCACTTTGTTTCATAAATTTTGTTTGTCTCAGTGACAGTAAATCCAGTCCTGGTGGCTCCATTTGGATCAGAAAGTGTCTTAAAATTTTCTGAGTCTCGGGGCACCTGGGTGGCTCAGGGGTTAAGCCTCTGCCTTCAGCTCAGATCATGATCCTGGAGACCCAGGATCAAGCCCCACATCGGGCTGCCTGCTCCGTGGGAAGCCTGCTTCTCCCTCTCTCACTCCCCCTGCTGGTGTTCCCTCTCTGGCTGTGTTTATCTCTGTCAAACAAATAATCTTTTAAAAAAATGTTCTTTTTTTCTGAGTCTCTGAACTTTAAGTCTAAATGGCTAGTTTTGTCTTCGTCATTCAACGCCATGCCCTAAACTTATCATGTGACATGGTATTTGGACTTTTTGCTTCACTTTATTTCCTAGAAAAGTCCAGATTGCTGTAATGGTGTTTATTATGGATGCTGTTCAAAACACAGTTAGGCAAGAGTCATGTTAATTGGCAAAATAGCTATTTCAGATACTAGCAAAATGTTAACATTGTTATTACATAGTTATCCTTTTAGTGAGTATTCTTTGAGTCCCCACTCTAAGCTGGACATTTTGCCAGACTGGAGATACAATAATGAGTAGATGTCAGCCCTACCTGCAAGGAGCTGATGCTTTAATGAGGGAGCAGATGGGTCACCTGGCAGAGTGGTTCCCAAGTGCATAGGGCCCCGTGCTGAGAGAAGGCATAGCACCTTTGGAAAAGAGTGACTTTGGCGCCTGGG
Organism: Spilogale gracilis; assembly: GCA_004023965.1. Taxonomy (NCBI): domain Eukaryota; kingdom Metazoa; phylum Chordata; class Mammalia; order Carnivora; family Mephitidae; genus Spilogale; species Spilogale gracilis. The sequence continues at coordinate 90,665 of PITA01004231.1, forward strand.
TGGCTCAGTCTGTTAAGCATCTGCCCTCAGCTTAGGTCATGATCCCAGGGTCCTGGGATCAAGCCCCGTGTTGGGGTCTCTGCTCAAGGGGAGGCCTGCTTCTCCCTCTCCCTCTCCCCTGCTTGTGTTCTCTCTCTAGCTGTATCTCTCTGTGTCAAATAAATAAATAAAATCTTTAAAAAAAAGGAGGGGGGAGAGTGACTGGAAACAAAGATACTCTTGTCAAACAACATCTCCAAATGGTGTAAGCCCCATGGTCGTAGGATTTGATGGTGATCTTAACAACCGCTAATGTTTATGGAGTTGTCATAATATCAGTCACCACTATATGAGTTTTCTTATTTAGTCATCAAAACAACCCCATGAGGGGTAAGGATTTTTATCATGTCCTTTTTATAGATGGGGACACTGAAACAGAGCAATTAAGTAATAAGGCCAAGACCACAGTCATTGCTCTGGTTAAAGGGCAAATTCACTTAAACTCATACTTCGACCACACATCCAATAACCGTGTTCCTTGTATGGCAGTTAGTACCATACTCGGCAGCAGCAGACCATTCCTTTTGAAGAGCCGGCCACAAAATATGTAGGCTACAAACCAAATAATCTATACCTAAAAACTTAGTCCACAATCTTTTTCTTCCTAGAACATCTTCTAGAAAAAGGTAAATTCTCAAATGTTTCTATTTTTATTCCCGTTTCCTTTTCTCTCTGTTAAAGCAAAGGTTACTCTTTACTTTCACTGAGTAGTTAGTCCTATGATTTTCTCTAGCTATGTTACTGGAATAATCACTGGCTTCTGGTCCCCCTCAGAATTTTCCTTTAGTACCTTGGATCTGCTCTGGAAAATGCTAAGTTTTAGAGAATGGGGGAGTTTACAAGCTTCCAGAATTTTATTAAGTGTTTGAATTTCACCTGGAGAGTGCAATTTTTTCAAAAGACTTGTAATTTCATTATTTATGCAACCATTTTTTTATTGAGTGCCTACTATATGCCTGATGCCAATGGAGAAGTACACAAAATAAAAAATAAAGTATTTCCATATGGAGCTTACATTCATGTGGGGGGGGTACGGTGGGGGCAGGGCATACGGACCACGCATAATTAAAATATAGTAGATAAAATGAAAAGTACAAAAAAAAAAACCACCAAAGAACCAAATAGAATGCAGTGTGTATAGTACCTTCTTATATGCCTATAGTTAGGCATAAATTAATTAGGTCTTCTCCTGATCTCCTATCTAATTTAGGTGACCCAAATGAGAATGCCAGAGAAGCCTGCTTCCGGTAATGTTCTATATTTGATTTACCTTAATATTTACCTTTATATTCTTATTTACCTGGAAATGATTTGTCAAAAACATTTTATAGACCCCTTTTTGCTAAGTTGCCACAATCAGTCTAAAACACGGTATTTGCTTCACAAATAAATAACTGAAGACAAATTGCCCATAGATCACTGTATCACTGGGATACTTTTGCCTATATCTAATGGGCCACTTGAATAGTAATTTTCAAGTCGCAATTCAATTGAGGGTGGCCCGATGTTTCCTTTGAACATGTTCCCTTCTTAAAGGTTAAGTTCAAGACTAAGAAAGGGTTATAAATATGAATGCATTTAACCATCCACTTTATGCAAAAACTAAGTCTTCTTGGTTAAAGGAATCAGCTACTTGAGGTAGTCATCTAAAGAAATTTTGGTACAAATCCCACTGATAGTTGTACTATTTTAAAAAAATGACATAAAATAACAACAACAACAAAGTATTCACTACTGGGCAGAGGAAGGAACCCAGACGTAAAGTTAGTGGTTGGTGAAATTTGTCTCTGATGTTCTCCTTATCTATCTTCCTGGCCATGCCCAGAGCCTGCCGTCTGCCCCCATGACATGGGTGGGCATCTATGTTGTGACTGCAGGGGAGAGGAGGAGGTGTAATTCTATCCCTTGTCCATCTGATGCCCAAGAAGCCCATTTACTGAATCTCTGCTACCTAGGTACTAAGAATTCAAGCAATACCAAGAATATTAATAGATAATCCTCATATACTGTGCGGTAGGTCCCAGTTGAAGTACTCTACAAATATTAACCCTTTCAATAATCACTACACCCTATGAGGTAGTATTATTATCTCCATTTTACAGAAGTGGAGACTGAGGCAGAGTTAGGGACTAAGTGGCAGAATTTGGAGTTGTCCTCAGGCAGTCTGGCTGTGGGGTCTTACCTCGACTGGGCAATGTTGTCCTTCACACTGAAAGGTTGGAGGCGCGGCAGACACACGGGAAGATTCACGCACTTACTCATTCGTCCCTTCCTTTAGTCAATGTTTATGATGCCTCTGCTCTACATCGAGAGCCATGCTAGCTTGGAGCTTGGCTTACCTCTTGTCCCTATCAGACTCACAAGCATACAACCTATTATAAAATGTGGCACCTGCAAGATGGAGAAATTACGGAGTATTATAGGAGCCCTAACCGGAACCATTGGCACCATTGGCACAGTCATCGCAGGGTAGGGAGAGCTTCAAGAAGGTGATATTTGAGCTTCATTTATAAGGATGTGTTTTACATCTCCTGTTTACAATATAACTCCTAGGAGACCTAATGTCTGAAATTGGATCATTTTACAACTCTTTGGATGAATTCTTCTTTCCTGATGCACAGAGGGTGAAGAGGGCTAGTGAGTGGTGGGTGAGAAAGGAATATTTCTGGGGCTTTGGCAGCTGGGGCCAGGGAGAGGGGTCCCACTGGATGGAAAGGGAGAGGTAGAAACTTCTGAAAGGGGCTTCTCTTGCCCCTCAATTTCCCATTTCTACTCCCCCAGCTCTGATGCTCACCTGCCCTGAGAAAGGCTGGCGTTCCAGCATCTGTTCTTGGTCAAATTCTCACTCCTGACAGAGAAGCCCACTCCTTTAAATCTGTATGTGTTTGTTTAAAAGTAGTTTGTTCTGCAGATGTAAAAGTTACTCCAGATACCATTTGTATTTAACTCCAAGCTGTCCATGGGTTGGTTGTGGGCTTAAGCTGCCAGGAATATTCTTGCTTTCTAAGGCGGGAGACACTGACATGGGGAGTCACCTGCCACATAACGTGTGTGGTCTCTGTCTTACAGGAAAGCATGGGAAACAAACACAGTTCTGTGGTTAAAGGAGAGCATGTGGCTTGTTATACAGAGCTTATATTCTTTATATTCCAGAGGGGCTACAAGTAGACCTTTATAGCATGGGAATACTTGATATAAAATTAGGTAGTTAATAAGTAGAAGGAAAATAAAGCATCTTACTACATATTATAATAAATAATACCCTTACAAATAAAGGGTAAGGGACGACAGATAGACGGAGTGCAGTTTTGCGCGGTGTAGACAGGAGAGTACTTTCTGAGGGAGGGACTCTGAAGCAGAGCCTGATGAGGTAAGAGCTCACAGCCATCGCCAAGATGGGAGAGGCGAGGGATGGGTCAGGCCAGGCCCGAGGTGGACCCAGGCTCGGAGCAAGGCTGGTCTGTGTCACTCTGCCTGAGGACAGATGCCACCTTCTCTGAGAGAGGTACCATCTTAGCCTGTTTCCACCCTCTTCTGTGTCTGTCCATCAGCACTCTGGGCTCAGCAGGCAGACACCAGACGGTGGCACGCAGGATGGGCTGATTCGGAGAAGGAGAGAAGGTTGCCAGTGGGACCCAAGCTGACTACACACAAGGTAGCTGTAGTTACGGACCCTGGGCAGGTTCCAAAATACAGCAGAGAGAGGGGAAGGCAACGAAGAGAAGCTGGATGTATTTCAAAGCTTTTCCAGATTCAGGAGCAGAGCCTCCCTCCCAGCCTCCCGCCTCCCACCCTCTGTCCACCTCTCCTTCCCTGGCTTTCCCTTAGGGACACAAGCTTATGTAAGTCCTAATCTTATCCATAACCCTGTCTGCCCACTGGTCTATGCAGTGTCTTGGTGCAGAGCATTTTAAAGTCTGGAGATTTCTCTGCTTCTCACCTTGAAAATCTTGAATCCCTTCGGCTGGAGGCCCTCGGCTACCTGAACCTGATGGCAGGCTTTGCAGCTGTGCCTGGTGACTGTGGGTGGGGGGCGCGGAGACAGATTCCAGGTATCGGATTCCCTGCAGACCCTAAGTCCCTTTGTACAACCTTCGGTTTTAGAGCCCAGGCTTTCCACAGACACACTGTATTGAGCGGGGAGAGGAGGGTTGGGTGCTGCAGTGAGGAAGCCAGAGTCTTGTCGGAGGCTCCCCCAGGGCAACTTTGTCCATCACTACTGCAGGGCAGCAGAGAGCAAGCCCCAGAGACAGTTGCCCACGGAATCAACTCCCTAGGTCACAGAAGCATTAGGGCTGAGCCCAGCTAGCTGCTGCCTGGGCCTACTATTTATAGACCTCCCTCGGGTACCGCAGCTAGACGTGCACAAGAGGATTTCAGAGCTGGAGCTAGATTTCCTGTCACTTACAGCTTCCGGCAGCCCTTTGCTATTAATCTTTCCGGAGAATGTGACCTGTACTTTTTTAGACTTTAGCAGGACAACGAGCAGTTATTAGAAAAGAAACAGCAAGGGGGTAGTGTCTCAGTTATATAGCTGAGCTCTTGCACTGCCCACCAGCTGATCCGGGACAAGCTCTCCGAATCCGCGCTGCCTAGTGAATTACGTACAGCTCCTTCACTGGGGTTAGAATACCTTTAAAGATGCACTAACATACTCTTGAAGATTTGAAAATGGAACGAAGGTGAATAATCGGACAACTGTATATTGCGTAGACACACTTAGTAGGACCTGCAAAGTTCCCTTTGATAGTAAGGGGTTTTTTTTGTTGTTGTTTTTTAGAGAGACATAGAGCATTCATGAACAGATTTGAGGGTTGGGGGAGAGGCAGAGGGAGAGAGAGAGAATCTTAAGTAGGCTCCGTGTGCAGTGTGAAAGCTGATGTGGGACTCAATCCCACAACCCTGAGATCATGACCTGAACAGAAATCAAGAGTCAGATGCCTAACCAACTAAGCCACCCAGGTGCCCTGATAGTATTTTTTATAATACAGATGATATTATAGGGGCGACATAGGTAATATTATTTCCTTGCTAGTATCAGTTTAATACATGTAGTGATGTTAATGTTGATTAGTATTAGTAATATTAATACAGGTAGTGATCACAGGTAATAATAATAGAGGTAATATTATTTCCTTAACAATAGCAATTCCATCATCAGGCAATGCAGACTAATACATTTTCAAAAGATCTTAGCTCATTAAAATAGCTGAGCTCCATTTCATTTTAATAATGTTTAAGGTATCAAATTCCTTCCAAATAGCATAAATCATGGTGACATTTAGAAATAATCAATAAAATATATAATTAAAAAATGATCACATAATCTTAAATTACCAGAAGCCAAGAACATGTTAATTATTCACTTGAGAAAGGTATAAGTTCCTTACAACTTACAAATTTGCTTAGACGCCTGTGGTTTCAAGAATTTAACTGCCCTTGAATCCATTCCAGAGTCATTGAAGACTAGGTATATTATGCAGTGGGGTGGGAAATATGAGAAATATGAAGGTTAGTAAAAAGTATATCCATTCTCTTAGTTTGGGTTCCCTTAAACAACTCTGGAGACAAGAACTTGGCTATTTGAAATTATTATCCTGGGAAGTAGGAGTTAGGGAGTGGAGAGAGACAGGGAAGAAGGAAAAAAAACAAACAAACAATATAAGTGCACATAATTAAGGGGATGGAGTGTATTTGTTATCAGTTGGAGTTTGTGGTTAACTATTAACATGACATGGCATAGCACAGTTTAACTGCATTATCTGACAGTTTTGCAGAGTGGAAGTCCAATTCAGGTCTCAGTGGGCTGTGATCAAGGTCTTGGTAAGGCTGCGTTCCTTCCTAGAGGCTCTAGGGGATGATTCTTTCCCTTTCTTTTCATTTCTAGAAGCTGCTCTCATTCTGTGGCTTGTGACCCTTTTCTCCATCTTCAAAACTAGCAACATCACATCTCCCTGAATCTTTTTCCGTCATCAAGGCTTATTCTGAGCACAGATGGGAAAAGTTCTCTGCTTTCAGGAATCCATGGGATTAGACTGGGTCCATCAGGATTATCCTGGATTATCCAGGATACTTAATCCCATATGCAAAGTCTCTTTTGTCAGGAAAGGCAACATTCACAGGGTCTGGGGTTTAAACATGGCCATCATGCTGCCCCCTCTAGGGGGCAATCAGCACTAGGTGGGGGGGACAGGGGGGTAGGGAGAGCTCTCTTCCGCTGGTACCCTGAGGAGCATGCAGAAGACCAGACCAGTCCACCTAAAGTAGAGCCTGGAGAATTTACCCCCCAGCTTGCATGCCCCATTGGCTGAGATATCCCGGAGGTAACTTGCTACCCCCTCCAGCTGCACCTGGATGGAACAAGTGGGCTATAGAGTGCTGGGGCACAGACGTCCTGGAGACCAGTAAGGAGAGCTGGCAAGGAAGGGTTTTGCACAGCTGCTTTGAAAACAGAGGTGGCCGAGAGGATGTGAATGGGACAGTGGGCGATGGCTACACCTAGGGAATAACGGCACTTGGTGGCCTAAGCCTCACTTAGGTCTGCAACTCCGGTGCTGGAGCTCAAACCAAGTGCCATCACTCATGTGAAGCCTTCAGGGGGTTAAGCTTTCCCTGTAAACCCTGGTTCTTGCCGGCTGATGGAGTGGAGACCATCACTAAGGACCACACGGAGCAGCAATGGGTACTCAATGCACTTACATACATGAAACAGAGGATGTGGAGCGAGCGGTCACACACACAAGCAGGAATTTTTACTTATCTACCCAAACACACATACGTTGGTTGCCACGCACCGGGGGTGCATCCGTGAACAGGACTGGCGACGTCCCTGCCCTCATGCAGCTTCCCTTCCAGCGGGAGGCATTGGCAGTGGACAAGGAAATTAATATTCAGGGCCTCCTGGATGACAGCTGCTGCAGTACAGGACATGAAGAGGGTGACAGTGTAGAAAGTAAAGGGGCGGGGATATGGTCGAAACTGTCTAGTGTCACTCCACTCCCCACCCCCACCTTTCTGCCCTAGCAGAACTTAGTGGATTCAGAGGGTACGGGGGCAGGGGTTCCTTGACTGTGAAAGCAGAGCTCCTACTCCAGCCCCAGGGGTGAGTCATGGCTGGTCTAGATCAGCAATGATCATCCCAGTCCCCTCGGCCAGCGACCGGCATAAAAGCAGACACTAGACTCCGTGAGATTCAGGGGGTTGGTCTGGGGGGTACAGAAGCCCTCTGTTGCTGCCCAGGGAGGAGAAAGCCTGTGGCCTGCCCCCCATTTCTCCTGTCTCAAACAAAATGAGTGAGCCATCTGGACTGGCAACACCTTCTTCAGATCATGAAACAGCAAGCAGGAACATAAAAATCGGGCAGAGCAGCTCTGCAGGGCTGAGTCCTAGATGATGTCCAGGAGCTGCTGAAGCAAAGCTCTGACTTCTCAAGATGGCTCATGTAGGAAAAACAAAAACAAACAAACAAACAAACAAAAAAACCCTCTCTTTTTCCCCCTTTTTTAATGTTCCAGTTAGTCTGGCTTTTTGTGGCTTATAGCTGAAGAAGCTCTTAGCCAACACAGGTGTTCCAGGAGTGATTGTGATTGGAGGTAGAAAGGATCCATTGTGGGAAGAGCCAGAGAAGAGCACGGAGGCAGAGGGAAAAAGTGGGGTCTGTGATGAGGTCGGAGGATGGTGGGTGGCCAGAGGGGCGCTGAGATAGAGGGGAGAGAGGACCCGTGAGGTGACCAGAGGATACCCTTCCAGGGTCTTGACTTCAGGTTTTGTAATTGGTTATCATGAAAACATCCTGGTCTATAAGAATTATTTTGGAGGCATTAGGACTTTAAAAGCGTAATATATTGTCCCTTTTAGAACAAAACCATCAATCCTAAAGTGACATATTAATTGATTAGCACAGAAAATTGCATTCGGCCCAATGTTTATAATTCCTTAGGGACATGAATTCTTTTTATCTTGTTTTTTGTTTTTGTTTTTGTTTTTGTTAAGAAAGTATCAAGACTTCAGCTTTCTCCCTTCTGACCTGATTAAAATAAATGACTTTAACACATTCTCTCGACGGGTGCCATCTGTCTGGTGTGTTATCAAAACTCACTCTGGCCACAATGGGAAGAATAATTTGTAAGAAGCTAGAGCTGATGCAGGATGCCAGTGAGGAGGCGCTCGCAGGAGCCGGGGAGAAAGGCTGGCAGCCTATTTGGGGGCACAGTGAAGACGGAAATGTGTGGACAGATCTGAGGTGTGTAGGAGGAGGAACAGAATCGGCAGGCTGAGGAGGACCAAGGATGAGTCACAGGGTTTTGGCTTGAGCACCGAGATAGACAGAGATACTGTTTACTGAAATTGGGACATGCGGGAGATGAATCGTTTGGGGTGACTAAGCAGTATTTGGAGTCAGGCGTAGTTCAGCTCAAGGTGCCTGGCTCGTGTCCAGGTGGAGTTATGAAGTTGGAGGAACGTAAGTCTGGGGTTCCACGCAGGAGAAGGTCTATGCCCAGAGAAGGGATTTCAGGTGGGGCTCCGGGAGCAGGCCAGGATCTACAAAAGTAACATCACCCCCATTTACCGGTAGGGAGTACTCTGCTACCGAAAGGAATACTGCCAACGATTTTTTTCCGGCCTGCAACGCTCAGTCCTCTTTCGGAAGCCCACAGATGAGAGACGTGGTTTAGGCATAGCCTATGGTAGACTCTGCCACTCCGTCCTTCCCGAAAGACCCTCCGCCAATTACTTAGGACACGTAATGGAAGCTCACGCTGGCAGTGACGACCCAGTCTCCCCCGAGGACAGCAAAGCCCTGTTAACTGTGTGACTCAGAGTGTTGAAAGCTAGTTCTATCTTGGGTGACGAAGACTCCCTTGAAAAGCCTGCTTTTGAAAGCAGATGTGATGTTTGGGGTTTCAGCGGCTGGATGTTGGAGTGCTCTGTGGATTTTCTTTCGGCGTGCACAAGTTCCTTGGTGCAAGAGAGCAGGGATGGGAGGAGGCTGCGCTGAAGCCCGTGAGCACCTGTGCACTACCTGCTTTCCTTCAGGGTGAGACTGGGCTGAGATCAGCTCCAGGAAGTAGACGGGCCTGTGTGTGTTCGCCCAGAACAGCGAGGCTGGAAACAGGCTGCATAAAGTTATTTTGATGATTAAGTGCTATTTTCAACTGAAGTCTTTGGCTTCAATCTGTTCTAAGTATGCTAATTTGGCCAGCTGTCCCTAGGTAGCTAACTTTACCCCTAAGTTAAAAGGTTCCATCCAGTATGAAGAGCACTTTCTGGAGAAAGGAAGAAGGCCCACCCACAAGAGAGGAAGGAGGACTTTGTTTTAGTCTCATATTCTCAGCCTTTTCTAACCCACTCTTGATGCATGTGCAGATCAAGACCCCCCAGATATTCTGCCACTTTTCTTCCTTGCCACTGCAATGTTGTTGAAACTCAGCAGAAAATGGAAGGCCACTAGGGGGTCTAGGAGGGTTAGTGGGTTCGACCAGTAGTCCTTCCTGTCCTTGGAATATACTCTTGAAGGCCTTCTTTTGTCTTTGAACACACCAATCCTACAATAAACAAGACGGGATATTTCCCTCTCGTGTTTTAGCTTTCATGATTCAGGTTAGAGCAGGGGTGACCCTGGGTGTGTGTATTAAAATGTAGGTCTTATTATTTTCCAGGTATGGTGAGATCAGCTCAAGAGATAATTGCCTATGAAAGCATAGCTTGTTACACTCATGGATCCCAATAGGAGGGGACACACCATGCCGTGAGGGTCAGGGGAGCCCATGGGGAGACATCATGGTCAGTGGGGAGGCAGTAGCAAAGGGTACTGATGGGGGCAAGAGCCTATCTTGTGGTGTCTGTAGAAGAAGCTGGTAAGGCAGGGTAAGCAGGGTTGGGATTGGCTGATTTGAAAAATTTCAATGGACTTGGGGGCCATAGGGCTTCTTCCTAGCTATCTGGTACCCGACCCAGGGGGATAATGGTCCCAAGTTTGAGAGCCACAGGGGAGGTGGTCGGGCATGGGCTTTCGATTGGGGGGTGAGCCTATGTAGGGCACGTGCTCACGGGTCATTCTTCTACCATCTCTGCGAGTTAGCAAACCCTGGGAGACACCATCCCACCAGCATGAGCAAGCCTGCTGTTGGAGCACCAGAAGCACGGGGTTCATACAATGGGAATCAGTCCTGTGAGGACTGGCCCGCTTCCGATCTTTGACGGGGCCGAACTGGGGCTGCAGAGTGCCTTGGGGTAACCGTGGTGCTACTCCCTGAGTCTCAGTCTCCTCCTGTGCTAAATGGAGGACTTACACCTGACTCTTAAGGTAGTTGTTGAGACTAAATGAGATTGTGTAGTCAAGATGTTAGCACAGTATCTGGTACCTGCCGTGTGCTCAATAAATGGTACATGTGGGTTTTTCTGTTTTTTTGTTTTGTTTTGTTCTTGTCTTGTTTTTTAATTACTGGCCAGATCCTGAGCTCTGGATTCAGAACCCTGAGTTGTTCTGGTTAGAGAAATTCTCGGCTGTTGTGTTCCTGCAACATCTGATTCTCCCTGTTGGAAAGCATCAGGTCCCATCAGGACCCATGGCTTTCTTTTCTCTTTTCCATTATTTTAGTTGCCCCTAAGAGTTGCTTTGCACGTAGGTGATGGTGTCACTCTGATGAATCCATAGGTTGAACTGAATCCACTTAACTGGAGAAATGTTGGACCCAGGAGAGGAAGGGGTTCCCTTAATTTTCACCAAATAGTTGAATAGCCAAGCTGTTTGTGAAAGTCTTCCACTCATTGATTAACGGATCAATTTCCCATTAACCTTTAGTAATAGAACACAGAATGCTATTGAGAGCAGGGTTTGGGAATCTTTACAGTTTAGTTCATCTCCCACTTGTGCCATTTCTTTCTTTCCTTCCTTCACAGGGAGGAAGCAATTTACATAAAAGAATTCAATGGGAGGAAGGAGAGCCTGGGGAGCTCAGGGTGCTGCACACTTTCTTGCGATGTAACCAGGTTTGCTTTTATTTAGATTTCTCTCCATTTTTGTGAGTATGTGAATGAAATTATTAAAAGAAGAAGATAAAGTCTGAGGCCAGCGAATGCCTGTCCTGGACAGTAATTAGTGGTCTCTTCTTTAGATTACCCTTTCCTTTGACGTGAGGGCTTTATCCGGCTTCTAATTATTCTGCAGTGCTTTCAGACAAAATGCTGTTAGCTCTTGGATTTGTGGAACAACTGACAGTGCAAAACAATGTAGATAATGGGACGCGGAAGACCTCCCTATCGGCTCGCCCTCCCAGCTTTCATCTTTGCTGCGGCCCCAGCTTGTCTTGGTCAAAGATCAGAAGTAGGTCAGGACCAGAGGCAGACAGAGGATCTTTAAAAAAGGCCACCGTCTTTCCAAACCTAATCCCTGTTGCCTCTCTTTCTGTCCCCTGCAGCTTGGTCTTGCCAGTTTCTGTCCTCTTCCGGGACCCAGGGCCAGCACGGAGCAGGGAGATAGCTGTGCTGGGAATCAGAGCACCTGGCTTTGAATCTCTGCAAACTGCTTAAGCTTGCTGAGTCAGAGCTTCTCGGCCTGTCAGATGGGGCCAGTGGCACTCACCGTCAGGCACAGGCTGCCCCTGACTCTCCGGGAGCCTCCTCTGGGGCTGCGATGGCTTCCCTCGGTGTGTAGAGCCCAAAGGACTTACCAGGCACATGCATCCTCTGCCGTACCACGCAGAGCTTTGACTCAAATCCCCTAAGGTAGGCTGGGTCCCATGTGAGGTTTTATTTTATTTCATTTTACGTTTTTATTTATTTATTTGACAGAGAGAGTGCATAAGCAGGGGAGCAGCAGGCAGAGGGAGAGGGAGAAGCTGGCTCCCACTGAGCAGGGAGCCCAGAGTGGGGCTTGATCTGAGGATCCTGGGATCATAACCCAAGCAGAAGGCAGATACTTAACTGACTGAGCCACCCAGGCGCCCCCCATGTGAGTCTTAAGGAGTCTTTTGCTCTTTTTATCTTAGGGCTTGGGGTAGGCCAGCTGATTTTTCTTTTTTTCCTTTTTAATTTTTTCTTTCTTTCTTTCTTTCTTTCTTTCTTTCTTTCTTTCTTTCTTTCTTTCTTTCTTTCTTTTCCTTCCTTTCCCTTCCTTCCTTCCTTCCTTCTTTCCTTCCTTCCTTCCTTTTTTTTTTGCTAGATGAGAAAACCTGCCCAAGATCATAGCACTAAGCTGTGTCAGAGCTAGGTCTCCAGCCCAGCTACTGAGTCCAAAACCCACCCACACTCTCTCCTCCACATTTCCATTTTCTACCGAGGACATGAAATCCCAATGGACCCACTTTAGTGGTTGAGAGAGCTCAACCACAAAACAAACATAAACAGCAGCGACAACAAAACAAAAACACCCCAGCTGACACTGGAGAAAGTGCTCGCAGGGCTCTCAGCTTTCCGTGCCCTTCTGGTGTAGGTCATGGTGGCAGCTGGTGGCCACCCCCTCCCCGCACCTTCCTGAGCTTGTTGGGTCCTCGGTTGTTCCAGAACCCCCATAACTCTGCTCTCTGGGCCCTCATCTAAGACGAACCTCCTGTGGCCAAAAGTGACAGGTGGAGTCTCATGGGGCATCCAGTACGACTTCTGGGTGAAATCAGGATGGAGCCAGGGCAGGGCCTCCTGTCATCACTTGTGGGGCGCCAGATTCAGCCTGAGAAACCCAGTCTGCCCAGCGTCCTGCTCCCCACTATCAGTTGTTCCAGCTCCCGGGGGGCGGGGGGCGCCATGGTGGCGGCTCCTATGAGCTCTCTGTGTCCCTGAGGTAAAAGCAGGACTTTTAATGTGCTACTCTGTGAAGAATGCCTACTGCACGCAGCAAATCACAGTCAAAGTCAGAGGAAGGCAAGGGGTCAGCTTCCCCTTCCCTGACCCACAGTAAGTGTCAGCCTGTGAAGAGACTCAGAGGGGAGAAGAGACGTGAGAGGGGGTTGTAAATGGTATCACAATACATGGACCTTAGGATTGCGATCC
>PITA01004231.1:103790-126346 GCA_004023965.1 Spilogale gracilis
CACATTTCAGTCAGGTTGAAGTAGCTCCCATCCCACAGGAGATGCTGACTTCCTAATGGTCAGAGTGGTCGTCTGAGTCTGGGTATCAATGTGTTACTGCAATCCACATGCCCACCCACCCTTCCCAGGCTACCTCAAATAATATTTAAAAGAGTTCTTCAACCTCAAGACTTTGTAGAAATTCAAAGGGTTTTGTTGAAAAGGACACTGCAAAATCAAAGTTCTGTTAGGCTGTAATGAAATGAAAGCCACGGTTAAAGAGACGAGTATGGAACAAAGTTCAAAAGAGTTTCAGTGCCCACCTCATAAAGGACTCCTCCCTGAACGTGGCTGACATCAGGGGATCTGGATCCCAGCTGTACATTAAAGTCACTTGGGCTGCTTTCAAAATGACTTGATGTCTTGCCTCGTACAAGATCAGATCTCTGGGGATGTCTGGGGTACAGACATCTGTATTAAAAAGAACTGCCCAGAGGCTTCTGCCGCACTGTGCAGACTGGGAACCCCCGGGCGAGATAAGCCAACCAGGCTGGGAACGCCAGAGAGTAAAGAACTCAACTCTTGGTAGCCAGAAAATGGAAAATAAAAATTTAAGGGAAAAAACAGGATCCAAAAGCTGTATTCTGTATTTCTCTACCCATCTAAGTATTAATTATGTGAGTCAGTGCCACCAAAAGTCTACCAAAAAACATCCCACGAGAAGCCCCAAGTTCTCCTCAGTAACCGCTGTGAACTGGTCCTCATCACACCCACGGTGATCACTGACAAGTTGTCTCTTGTCCTCAAGTCTCCTTCCCCAGACCACCTTATCTCCTAATTCTCGGGGAAAATAGAAGCTCCCTAAATTCCCCACAGGCATACAGCACTCCCTTTCCACCCACCTACCCTCACCTCCTCTCCTCTAGGCTCATGGGAAGAGTGATCCCTCTTCTTTTATCAAGGCCTTTCCTCTTGAGCAGCAAATACCCTCCACCTTTCACTTCTTATAAAATGACTTGTCGCCAGCACATAAAACACTATTCTGCCTCCTTAAATCAAAACAAAACAAAGCAATCCACCTTAATCCTATGTTCCCCCCAACTTCTTTCTCCTTGTCATCACTGATGTTCATCAGTGAACAGTTCATCCATGAACTGCCAACACTTCCTCACCCCTCTCCCCCTTCACCCTTCTTGCGTCTTGTCACTCCACTGAAATTTGCCTTGCCCACTGCCTCTTTCTTGCATAGTCCAGTGTCTTGCAGCAGCTAGCAGGGGTCACGGTGCCCCTGGACTTTGTTTTGCCCCACCCCCTGAAGCCCCCCTTTGGCCCGTACCTGTCTCCTTGTGGTCACACCCTGCCCACACCAGACACCCAGGGTTCTAGCAATTCTCTTTCCTCTGCTTGTAATGTTTGTGCTTACATGTTTTACTCCTGGATCACACACAGCTTAGCTTAGATGGCTCCCCGTTCTCTTTTGACAGGAAGAGTGATTTCCTGCGGGGAAGGGAGGATGGCTTCCAGCACTGGGCAGCACCATGGGCCCTCTGACACTTCCTGTGCGACACTGATAGATGTCCCCCAGCTGTAGCAGCTCAGAGGTTGATTCTCATCATTCTGCTATAAAACTACACCAGACCCTTCTTTGAATGCAGATTCTCGATCTGAAAGATAATTGTTTGGAGGCTAGTAAAAGGATTACTTTCTAGGCAAACCCACCTATTTGTAGAATCATAATGAAGTGAAATGTGGAGTCCTATTTAATGCGAGTACTTGTTCCATAATTCTGTATTTCCCATATTTGCTTGATTAGGAGATTCACCTGCTGTATTTATTAAAAATGCAGATTTCTAGGCCCCACTGCTACCTCGGGAATCAGACTCTCCAGGGTAGGGGCTCTCTTATTCATGAGTCTTCAAATGTCTCATTATCTCCTAGGACGTATGTATGTGACATATGGATAGCAAGATCCATTACCTGCCCAGTACCTACTGAAAAAGCAAGAAAGACCTTGCTGGCTGAATTGGAAAAACTGGGACTTTGAGCAACATCTGTGATCAAGGCACAAACTACATGGTCCTCATGCATGGGCTCTTGTCTGGTACCCCTTGTTCCTGCCAGAATTGGACTTCTCTAAATGCATTATCATTTTGTACACGGCATGTAGGGACACGGAGAAGTGAGTCTTTCTGGGTCCCAGTAATCTTTTTCTATCTCAGTGTTGTCATCAAACTGTGGTTCGAGTTTTAGGACGTTTGGTTCTCTGGGCTCTTTACACTCAGAGAGCACAGCCAGAAAACACAGAGAATGGCCAAAACTTTGGACAAGATCTATGGGGCACCTGGGGGGTTCAGTCAGTTAAGCGCCTGCCTTCAGCTCAGGTCATGACCCCGCGGTCCTGGGGTTGAGCCCCACATCCGGCTCCCTGCTCAGCAGAGTGCCTGCTTCTCCCCCTCTCTCCATTGCTCCCCCCACACTTGTGTTCTTTCATTCTCTGTCAAATAAATAAATAAAATCTTAACAAAAGAAAACTTAGGACAAGATCTACTCTGATAGCCGAGCCTGAGCAAGGATTTGAGTACAGGTAGTTTATTTGGGAGGTGACAGAAACACCAGTAACAAGGGAGGAATGGGAAGGAGGAAGACACAGAAGGCAAAGCAGCCAAAAAGTGAGCTCTCCAAACCAGTTTCCCCTGTGGGCGACTGGAGAGGAATCCTGCTGGAGAAACTGAGGGAACTAGCGTACAACACATGCTTCCGACGGGGGTGGGAAAAAGTCAACAATCCCAAGGGTCACTGGTAAGGGACACACCTTAGGCATTAATCCTCGCATGCAGGGGACTTCAGCAATCAAACAAAGGCCTCAAAGAAACGAGGGTGCTGGCATTGGAAGTCAGGGTGGCCAGTCGTCAGGGGTGAGAGTGAAGGGACAAGGGCTGGTGACAGGCTGCACCTACTACGAAATTATGTCCCTTGAGATAATATCTTGCTTATGTGCAAAGCAGTGCTGTAAATACAGGGGGAAGCTGACTTCCTCCACTGTCCATTCCAGGGAACGTCTGTTCCCTGTTTTACATTATTAATAGTAGGTAACACCCACAAAGACTTGCTAAAACAGTTTATAGCCATCATATCCTGGAACTCTCTGAGAAGCCTTATGAACTAAGGGATATAATTTTTTGTCCCTCAAACTTCTAGAATATTCTAAAGCCTTTAACAGAAAGCTTGCCTTCAAACTTCATTGAAATTACAGGCCCAAGAGAGCAAAGAATGGATCAGATTCAAATGACTTTCAAGAGCAGAGGTTTTTCCCGAAGGTGGGGGGTAGCTTTCCTGAGGGGCTTCCCTCTAATTGTGAGGGAGAGGGAAGAGACGGGTTATGGGGAACAGTAGAGCAGGAGACAAACCCCACGGGAATCTGGACTTGTCAGGAGCTGTCTCAACAGCAGCTGGACGTTTTGGTGCAGGAAGCAGCTAGAAGTCCCAGAGGCACCTCAGCCCGTGAGAGAGGCCTCCCTCCCCACTAAGGACATTGCAAAAACATGGCTTTAAGGATCGTATTCTCTGTTGACTGGCACTGTAGTTGCATGTTAGATATGCTCACTTACTTTTCAGAGCACAGACTACTTCTGAGGAAGCTTATTTCCTACAGGAAGGTAAGTGCCTACTGATATTTGTCTTTTGAATGGACAACATGCCAAACTAGGTCACTGGACACCCAGCTCCATGAGATCTGGCCAGGAGCGCTCACTTCTTGAGTGTGAAATGATTAACATTACTGATTAATTAGCAAAAGCCTTCTGAGCAAGGGATGGTTTAATCGGTAAGCGAATGCTGTTCTGTGTGCATTCCCGAACAGGAAAATGCTGCAGAAAGTTCCAAGCCTTCGCCCTCTGAAATTCTCAATTCTCATCTTGTCAAGAACTCAATGTAGAGTAAAATAAACCACACATTCAAAATTTATGGGGACTAAAACCTTCTGGCAGTGGAAAGGTACACTTCACATTCTGAGGTCATAGAAGTCTTTATGAACAAAGAAGAAAAACCAATTTTCAGTAAATAGTATGCAATGCCTCAGGACCCTGCCCTCCGGGAGAACAATTACTCCTCACCCCAAGGATGATTAACAGAGATATTCCAGTTTTGTCTCTGCTTTCCACACTCAGGCCGGCAGACATCATGCCAGCACTTCAATGCTGAGGAATTGTTATATTGTTTGGCGAATTAGGGAACTGGAAACATGACACATCTTGTCGCCCACCCCTGGTGCTATCGTGCCATTATTACCATTATCACCTGGATTAAGAAAAAAGAGCTTATGTTTTGGATTTCTCCATTGTGGGGTGGGGGGAAAGGGTAAGGAGAGGGATGCGGGCTCAAGCTTCTACCCATTTAAACCTTAGACATTTTGCCTCAGTGAATCCTTTTTTAAGTTTCAATCACAAAGCAAGCAAACTTACAAGATGGTGGAGGGAGCTGCGGCGGGCGGGACCGTGGCGGAGGTTCAGTGGTTGCCCAGGGAGCAGAGTACGTTCTTCAGATCCTCGGAGGCGTGCCTCGCTCCTTTCTGGAAGCAGGTCCCAGGCCTGGCCCTGGGAGCTCCCTGAGGGTGACACGTTCTGCAGACCAGGCTCCCTGTGGCTCTGCACCAGCTCTGAGGGGCAAAGGGTCGAACTGCCCGGGGTTTAAGGGCTTCAGGTGTTGCACAGATTTACTCCTCAGTGAGCTTCAGCTGAGTGCATTGCCAGGTGCTGGGATTTGGGCTCAGATGAGCCCGGAGCGCCTGGCCGTCTGTGAGCCGGCATGCTCCAACAGCTGCTCCCTGTCTTGAAGACTAGGGGCAGATGTTGGCGAGTTTATATTTAGTGGCACCAGACCCTAAGGCCAGTTCAAAAAGAGTTGAATGTAAGTAGACAGATAACCTTTGAGGAAACGATATGCCAATAGTTAGCCACAAACATAAAAATGTTCCTACCCTTTGACCTGGTAGTTTTACTTCTAAGAAGAAAATAAATAAATGAATTTATCTTCCATGACATATTCATTCTCGTGTTGCTTGTAATCACAAAAGTTGAGGCAACCCAGTTGTCTAAGTGGTTGGAGGTTGGTTAAACACACTACGATAAATTCATTTGATGGAATGGTCTATAGTAAAAAGACCTAGGAAATTTAACTATGTAGTTTTTAGAACCATATAACAGTATATACGATATAGTTGCTATTTTGTAAGGAAATCCACCTATATATAAAAAGAATACAGACATAGTACTAAAGACCTACAGATTTCTGAGTGATGAGCTATGGGTGATTTTTATGCTTTTCTGCAAATTCTGATTTTTCTATAGTGAATATAGATGCCAGTTGCATTCCATTACAATCATGCTGTTTGGAAATGGTTCTAGCCCTATGCCGGCTTTATGACATCATTCCAAAGAAAGAATCTGGCCTCTCTGGCTAGTACTGACCCACCCGAAGTTGGAGAACGAGGATGCTGGGAGAGAGACAGGAGTCTATGCGGTTGGGAGGGCAGAAGCTGGGGCCTGGGGATTTTGCAGTTTGGCCTCGTCTGCAGAACGGAACTGAGACAAAGTTCTCTGCGGGCAAGTGAGACCACCTCCCACTTGGGAGGAAGGAAATGTTAGCATATTCTGCCCAGGGCCATTGTCCTCTGCCAGGGGCATGACTGCAAGTGTTAACAAAAACTCAACAACTCTTGGACTGAGAAGTGAGGTCAGGAGGGACCTGGGGGGCAGGATGGGGGGTTGCTGAGGGAAGTAGCCCATGAAGGCACAACAACGGCCCTGAAGTGACTGCTGTCCAGATTGCTGTGCCGTGCTGGTTCTCTCACAGTCCTGTTTTCTCACCCTCCCCGCCCTCCTGGACCAAAGGGAAACCCACTGTGGACCTGTCTCGAACTCTTCCCAGCAAGCCACCAGCGAGGCCACGGTCCCTCCTGAGCCTCCTACCCCAGGGTCGGCCCAGTCCGTGAGGGAATCTGAGCCAGAAAGAAGACACCAGTGATATTTGTATGGCACTTTACAGTTTACAAATAATTTCCTCGATACTTCTGTCGAGGAGCTGTAGACATTCCTTTCAGAGAACACACATGGACAGTCTGAGAAGAGGCATGCTGAGGGCATTCTGTTTCCTTAACTGTAATTCCATCCGTGACACTCTCAGCTCTCTTCTGGTGGCTGGGGTGACACTCAGATAAGGCAAGGGGACAGCTGTTCTTCAAGCTACCAAAAGGAAGGAAGACCAGTGGTGTCAGTGAATTCATTGTCCCTTTACAATGAATCTAGAAAGTGCTAATGAAAAATCAGCAGTAATAAATCACTTTCAGTTAGGTTAAACCAGGAAGCCAGAAGAGAGGACCCCACATTTAGTGTAGCTGGTGCCAAGGCAGGTAAAATGGAGGCTCTTCACGCAGACTCAGCATCTGGGTGGTGATCGCCTGATGAAGTGTTCATCGGAACATCAAATGTTTTCAGAAAACACGTCACGTAAGGTCATGCGATTCGACTCCTGAGTCAGCATAACTTCCCAAATGCCCACCAGTCAGCCTCTGTTGAATGCCCTCTGTATGCAGAACTTGCTACCTCTCCGAGACTATTCCACGGTTGCACAGATATGGTTGTTGGAAAGCATGTGCACAGGCCTGCAGTGTCACGGTCAGAAGAGCACTGGGTTGAAGGGAGTGTGGCTCCATTTCAGGGAGGGAGGGCAAGGAGCTACGAGGATACCATACAGGATTACTATGTCCAAATTTCAGAATTATTTGTTATTTTTCTTCTGAGGGATAAATATCATATAGAAGACACAAAAATGCTTATACGGTCTTCTTCATTAGGAAGAGTGGTGCTAGCTAATAATATTGGTCTAGTACCTGGCTCATTATTTTGTAGATAAAACCAGAAGCAAGTCCTCCTTCCTACTGACTTCTGTTAGCTTGCCATCCAAAGCTTTAATTATAGGATGTTTAGGGGCGCCTGGGTGACTCAGTCGATAAGCATCTGTCTTCGGCTCAGGTCATGATCTCAGAGTCCCAGGATCGAGCCCTGCTTCGAGCTCCCTGCTCAGTAGGAAACCTGCTTCTCCCTCTCTCACTTCCCCTGCTTGTGTTCCCTCTCTAGCTGTGTTTCTCTCTGTCAAATAAATAAATAAAATCTTTAAAAAAATTATAGGATGTTTAGCCTAGATATAGTCTCCCTTCCTAGATAATCTTTGCCTTCAAGGAATTGATAATCGTAATTGAGACTTGTTTAGTAGTAGCCTGTATGTGGGGAAACCAAAGGTAAGTATAGGGTTATTAATTCAGTTTGCTAGTTACTTAAAAATTTTATGAATATTCTGTATCTCATTGGATTGACTATCCCTTCAGGGTAGGAATTATTTCTTGTGCCTGATCCTATGTCCAACACTGAGCACACACAGTACCTCGTCGGTATGTGCTTACTGATCATCTATAGAAAATTGTGTTGTAGGTAGCACACTGAACACACGCTGAAGAATTAGTACGATTAACAATGCCCATCAAGCTGTTGGTTTAATGCTAATAAAACATCATTATTTAAAGAGTACACTGCCTTTATTTAACCCAAGTTATAACCTCTTAACACATGTGCAATTTTGGTGTTTTTAAAGTGCTTTAAATGACATTTATTTATTTATTTTTACCAGGTGGCAGATAATGTTCTCTAAAAGACATTTCATTTTTAGTGGAAAAGGAGATTACCAAAAACATGTAACAATTTGTTCATGATCTTTGAGAAATGGAATTTTTATATAAAATACACATGGAACACTGAGTGCCAAAATGATGTGGTCGGAATTCAAAATGAGACTTGCTAGCAACCTCATCTAGCGGGTGTCTTACGTCAGGACTGCTCCTGCAGGGACAGAAGGAGGTGTGGTGGGGAACCGTGCTCAGGGAGGTGACTTCCTGTGCTCTGTGATGGGTTTGAGTTAGTGGTGAGGGCAGCCACTTAGACTGACAGTTCCCTGGATGTCCGCGGCTTCTGTGACAGGGATGGGAATGTTGTTGACTTGAATGTTCTTCAGACAACCAAAAAACGATTTCCACACCGGGAGCTTCAGCGTCTTCAAATCGGCTTCAAGAGAAAAGGAGAGGCATTCAGTGCATAATTCGTTCTATCAAGTGAATGTTCCCAACTTAAAAAAACAGTCTTCTTAGAGCTCAAGGGACATGGAGTCTTGGGCTACCAGGTGGCCTCTCCTTTGAGCTGGCACCCCACACCCCCACCTGCTGTGATCAATCAGCAACATGGCTATTCTTCGAGTTCTTCGAAGAAGCCAATTCCACAGCCCAAATCAATAGGTAATAACTGAACTCCAGTGCTTTTTATGGGTCATGGAAGACCCATACAATTAGCAAACTATTTGAAGGAACAAAAAAGAAGGAAGAATGACAAGGCTCCTTCCAGGCAAAATTCCAAAAGCTGCTTGATCCTGCCATTCTGGCCCCTCCAGAGCTTAATAAGTCACCAAACTAAACACCTGGAGAAAAGAGACCAGTCTCTCAGCCCATTTCCTGATTCTTTGCTGACACCAGGCTTCTTGGTTCGCATAGCCTCATCAGAGGGCCTTCTAAGTGATAGGCTTGGGACAGAAGTAGCAGCAGTGATGTGGCCTGGGCTATACAATGTGCCCATTGCTAGCAATTGGGTTTTCCCATGTGTTGTAGCAAAGGTCCTCACTGTCTCCACCGTCCAGCCAACTGCTGCTCAGCTAATGACCCAGGGACTGGGGCATTGGATTTGCTGGGTTAAGATGGACATGTTAAGAGCTGACGTGGGGCAACACAGGTGTAGGAGAAGCCAAGACTAGAGTTACCTGGGATTCCTCCAATGTGTAGTGACTCGTGCACGTTGGCAGGCGGGAAGGGGAGCCGTCCAGCTGTGTAGCTATTCTTTGCATCCAGTTCCAGGTGCAGGATGTGTTGTTTTATGGTGACTGGAGTGGGGGCAGGGAGGAAGCTGGTCAGTCAATCACCCAGGAATGCCCTGCCCAATGTTTAGTCTATGCTAGTGTGTCGCCACGGGCTTCTGCTAAGCTCATTTCCATGGGAGCGCTGTTGGTAGGAAACCAGTTGCCCTAGACTCAAATTCAACTAATTTCTCAACACCAAAGTGGTATATAGGTGTTCTACATACGTTACAGAATTTAATGCCTTAAAATGCATCTGTGAGGAAGGTATTGTCACTCTTTTTTCCCACAGAAGAGACAATGACTCAAGGCACTGAGGAGCCAGACAAGACGGTTAGAAGTTGAACGAGTTGGGATTCCGACCCCTGTCTCCAGAGGCCATGTTTATTTCATAGGATTGATCTTAGTTTCTTTCGAGGGAGACACTAACTTCTGAAAACTGAGTTGCTTTTTGACCCTCCAAATAAAATTCCTCCAATGTTAACAGTTGTCCCTAATGGCCATGGAATTAGCATTCCAATTAGGAAGACACTAGCTTTTTTTTACAAAAGGCTTTTTAGCCATGATGGTATCTCCAAATTCACAAGCACAGGTCATTCATAAAACAGCAGATTCTGCGGGGGAGGCTCCGCCTGTTCTCCACCCAGTGATGTGTCTACATCGCTTGCCATGATATGAAATGGTGGTTGAAAAAAACAGCCCAACAATAAACTTTAACAATGGTAAGATCAAATACTTACTGGGCCCTTACTACACATTGGACCCGGCTGTGCACTTTACATACATTATCCCATTTGATTCTCACCGTGGGAGGTGGAGGCTACTTTGTCGCCTCCGCCTCCGTTGTGCAGAGGAGGAAACTGAAGACAAAGAGCAATTAAGTGGCTTGCCCAAGGCCACTTAGGTAAAGGCTGGAACTGACATTTGATCTTTGTTCTTTTTTATTTCAGAGCCAAATCTAAATCATAATGTCACACTGCCTTGAAAACAAACAGAGCTTATCAGTTTTCTGAGCTCAAAAAAAGAAAGCAATTCTCTGTAGGAGATGGAGGACAGGTTGCCACAGTCCTGAATTGCATCCAGGCATCTGGGGCCGAGGTTGGACGTGTTCACACCATTGTTAACACGGTAGGGGGTGGGCGGGTGGCCCAGCTTGGTCAGACACTAATGGATTGAGGAGCTGAGGCTGCCTTTGGGACAGTCAAGTCCAGATGGAAAGGGAGACTGCTTCCAAATGTGAACATCATACCTGTCACCAAGTGCCACCGTCCGTCACACAGAGACTGCTTCGGTGTGACCGAAGTCACGATCCCCACCGCCTCACTGTCCACAGAGGCTGTGACCTGGAACACACATGCAATTTTCTATTGCCTTCAGAAGGGCTGGTGGGGCCAACTTCCCTGGCTTCTCCCCTTCCCAGACCCTGCCATCCTGCTAGCCCCAGAGCCATTAAGACATAAGCCCCCCCGCCCCACACACACACCAGGTGATCACACATGGGACTAGTGCTTTGCAAAAATCTCTCTGCTGCATCCCTCCCAGGCAAGCAAGCTGCACACCCAGGGCCCAGCCTGAAGTTGCTGCCGAAAGCCACGAGCCCTGTCCTCCCAATCCAAACCCCTCCTCTGTCAGGCTCTACTCAAAGGGCACTGATTAGCACTGAAGAGCGTCCTCAGCTATTAATATGTGACAGTGGCTCTGTTTTAGAAGGATGTGAAATTTGGAAGGCAAAAACGCTGGCTGAGGCATATACCCTGCTGCAAGGCCCAGACACTTATAATAATTCCATGAATCCCTGCCTTACACGGGGTTCTTGTTCAAGGAATTCAGCAAGCTCATGGACTGCATTTGGACTGGGCATGCATCAGGGGTCACGCACTCATGCCGGCGTGTAGAATCCCGCATTCCCACTCCCTGGGCCAGGGCCAAGGGCTGAAGCAAGGTGAACGAATGAGAGGATTAAAATAAGCCAGTTGGTAACTTATTTGCATTTAATTTGCATGGAGCTAGACAGTGCAGCCAATTCTCCTGCAATTTTCCAGCTAAACAATGTCACTGCCGTTAAGAAGGTCATCAGGTCTCGATGTTTTTGTGTGTAATTATGTCCTCTCCAGAAGCCCTCCCCCAAACAGCCAGCCTTCTCTCCAGGCCAGCAAGCAGGGAGCTGCTTGTGCCTCTGGCCTATCTGAGGCCTTGCTCTGACTTAAAGGCCCCATCTCAAGTACAAAGTGTTCTAGGAGTTTGGGCTATTTTATCTTCTTCTGGGAGCTTTCCCCCTCATAGCTACCAAGCTGTGGAGGGGTAGAGGTGAAGGAAAAGCATATTATGGCTAAATAGAAAGACACAGGCCCAAAATGGAGCCACTTCAGCCCAATCACCAAGCCAGGGCTGAATACCTAACCTAAGTGACATTTCAACCTCCCCCAGAAATGGAGTCGTAATAGATCACTCAGGAATTTTCTGAACAGCACCCATGATGTTGTAATCTGTCATGGGCCTTCTCCACTGCCCCCAAACTCCACTCCGAAAGTTAGGTGACATAATCCACCTACTAAGACCCCCTGCCCTTCTCCTAATGGAAGGTGACCTTGCCTGGAAGAATCCTTTCTTTTGCTTTGCCAATATTTCCTCGCCCCACTCTTCTTCCCCTAAAAACTTTCCATTTTGTGCAACTCCTCAGGGCTCTCCTCTACTTGCTGGAGGGATGCTGCCTGATCCATGACTCGATGAACAAGGTCAACGAGATCTTCCAATTCATTCAGTCACGTTTTTGCTCTTTGCCTTGAGGTCTTCCAGAAAGGATTTGGTTTTTAAGAGAGTTTTTGAAAAGGAAAGAGATAGAACCTGGTGGTGAGAGGAGGGTATTGTCCAGGTGGTGAGAGATGGGCAGGATGGAGCAGTAGAAGCCCACACTGAAGGAGGAATCCATGCCAAGCCAAAGGAAGCCTGGGGGATAGACAGAGGGAACAGCCTGGCTGCGGGGGCCAGAGAGGCTGATGGGTAGTGTAGGGACCATAGGGGAAATGTGAAACTGACTCAGTGGACACCAGGCCATGGGCGTCGGCATGACATGGTGTAGAGAGGTTGGGAACATCTATTCCATGACTCCTGGTACTGCCCTTATGAAGAAAAGTGGAGGTGTGACAAGGATGAAGGGGAGGAGAGAAAAATGAACATTTATTGAGTATGTAACAGTTTCTATTCTCTTGACAAAAGCCCTAAGATATTAGCATTATTACCCATGTCTTAAAGATAAAGAAAGTTAAGTCTGCAGTAGGTTAAGTAGCTTCTGTAGGGCCATATAACTAAGTGGTGCAGGTAGAATTCAGCCTGCTTGCTTGAGCTTTCCCAACTTTAAAGATGATGAACAGGAAATGCGATGACCAAATGATTTGCTAAAGGAAACCACTAAGTTAGCCCTGAAGTCAAGTCTCTTAAAACAAGACGGGATTCCACTCCCTGACAATGCCACCTACTGTGGTCCCCGGAAACGAAGGTGGTTGTAAGGGAAACCCACCTTTCCGGCTTCCAGATAAACGCATAAGTGCCTCCCCGGCTGACTCCCGATGTGGATTAGGACACCAGTGAGGCTTCTTGGGCGAATGCTGAAGACCAGCTTAAATTCGGGCCCTAACAGCACAGAGTTAGCTTTCAAAAGAAAAAAAATTAGTTAAAATATCATAGTTCAAGAAAAACGAAAGAGTTCTTCAGACTCCAAGACCTAAATTCTTCGAAACTGCCCCTTACCTAGGACGACATGACCTCCTTCCTGGGGGAAGTAAATGCCTTTCTCCAAAGAGCCACCCAAGCAAGGGGACACACCAACGCTCAGAGAAGGGGTGTCCAGGGGTTTCCGATCCAACTGAAAGTTCTTTAGGCATCCCACAAAGCTGTTTGAGGGGAGGCTCTGCATCAAGCGGAAGAGAAAGCAAACTTCATTAAGCCACACCGCCCAGAAACACAGAAGCAGTCAAAGGCAGGGCAACTGTCCACAAAAGGGGGCAGGTAGGGGGATTCGTCCATCCTGTCCGGGTCAGGTGGGTCTGACAGTTGCCTTCGGCTCCCTGTGCGCACTGCCAAGAAAAGCCTGCATACCAGCTGTCTGGTGGGTGGGTGAAGTTTGTGGTGTGCAGGGAGCAGGGGTGGAGACTGCTGGCCAGTGCTGGTCAGTGACCCGACCCCGGTCTGCACAGACGGGGATGCAGCAGGGGGAACTACCGCCTCACAATGTGCGTAGCTCACCGTCTGTTTGCAGGTACAACCACTTCTGATGGTTCCATGAGCCCATGTGACTGCTTAATGCAGGGCAGCTGACTGAAAAAGAGGCCGAAACATTCCAAAAATAATAAAGTGTAAAAAAGCTTCCTACGTTGTTGGGCTCGGTGTACCACCAACAAATCACGAATGCTGTGGAGTTAAAATAAGACACAAGGCGCAGCACTGGGGGCGGGCGGAGAGCACCTAATGGCGGCCTGCAGCAAGGGCTCCTCTCTCGGGGCCCAAGGATGCACCTCTGGGGATTCTGTGACCCCTTAAATTATATACTGGACTCTCTCTGTATGTGTGTCTTTCTGGGGCAAAAGACTAACTTTTCAGAAATTTTCAGAAAGAAATGGAGACTCACTGAATTAAACTCCCTTCCAGAATGAATGTTTTTAGGACCCTGGAATCCTACACAACAGACACAGTATAGGATAATTCAGAGACATGGTGACAGTAGAGACACATGCAGTGTGTGTTTCTAATGATAAACTACCCATTGGACTCACGATGAAATTTTTAGTTTCTTAAGATTCACCACTTAATACAATGAAGAGCCTGTATCTGAGACCCAGCGCAGACTGTCCAGGGAGCTCATCACCTAACACTCAATCCCGCATGGCCTGACTGCAGACTGTGGTTTTCAGGGGAGACGCTGACTGGATGTTGCCTGCCCTCTGAAAGGATGCTCAGGAGAGAGTAATCCATGCTTTGTACCCTCAAGTGGAAGGAATGCTGCAAAAAGAAACTCGGTTTGTAAGAGTGATGTAACCGAGTACCATGCGTTGTGCCGTGTATGAGGGTGCAGAACGGGACTTTTCCAGCTCAAAAGAACACCATATCGTCCTTCTGAGTAGCTGCCCCATCCTGTGACTTCTCCGACAAGGAAATACGTACAGCAGTTACAGAAAAGCAAACATTAACATTGAGGATGCTCCTTGGCAATTAATGTTACCTATTATATAAGTATTATACAATGTATCACATATATATTATACAATATTATATAATATTCATTATATGTAACACATATGTATTATTATGTACCGTATTAATATATACTGAGTATATATAACTATATTATCTATTATAAATATATATGTAGGTTATATGTATAATATAAAATAAAGCAAAACCATACTTTATGACTTGCTGGGGCTTTGGCCCAAACCCTAGTACACAATTCAAGGGGACCCGGCTGAGCCTATGCCTGGCCTGAGACGCGGCGGCCAAGGTGAGGTCACCCTGACCACCTAGAATCCAAGTTGCCTGTAATTTCCTCTTCTAATTATGTCTATTTCCAGGCCTTGGTCCTTCCTCCTACTCTGCAAGCAAACGACACAGTAGAACGGGCCAGGAGCCCAGAGGAAAGGGGCGAGAGGTGCTGAGCGTGGGGCCGCACGTGCCGGTGAGGGCGGTCCTAGGCCTGAACTGTCCCCGGGACCATCTTACTTCACTGTGTGGGAGGAAAAGGCAAATCGGGGAGAAGGAGGACAGCTGGGCGTGGCGCCCCAAGTGACGCAGGTGTGCCAGGGGCTCTGCTGGTGTCGGAGGAGAGAGGAGTGATAGGACACCCACGGAGCTGAGCCCTGAAGCCAGGGCCCCCTCAAAATCCTCGCCCTTGATGAAGGCAGCACATGTGCACCCCTGCTTCTTGGGGACCGACATACTAGGCTCTTGACCTTAGCCCAAAGTTTTCCTAAGTTTGGTTCTTGAGGTAAATTTATTCCAGACACCAATAACATTAAAATACATATTCACTTACCAAGTCAGTCCTTTTTCACTTCCCTTTCTAACTTTCTGATTAAGACAAGGAATGCATTCTATGGTGGCGCCTGGGTGGCTCAGTTGGTTAAGCAACTGCCTTCGGCTCAGGTCATGATCCCGGAGACCTGGGATCGAGCCCCGCTTCGGGCTCCCTGCTCAGCGGGAAGCCTGCTTCTCCCTCTCTCACTCCCCCTGCTTGTGTTCCCTCTCTGGCTGTGTTTCTCTCTGTCAAATAAAATCTTAAAAAAAAAAAAAGACAAGGAATACATTCTAGTTTTGGATGAGTATGTCTTAAATGCCACTTGTAATTATGTAAGATATATCCATCATTGTCATACTCTTTTTTCTCCAAATGAAGGGAGTATAGCCATACTATATGGCCAGACTTTAATAACATTATTTTGTGTTTAATATCATTATTATATTATAATTAATATGTATCAATATACAATTGTACAAATATATTATAAAATATATTTTATAGCTATTATATGTTATAAAATGTATCATATACAATATTACATATTGTATATTAATATACATAATAATGTGTTATATTATATTATTATTAATATAATTATTTTGTGGTTATAAAAAATACTGGGTTTCCATGCATGGGGAGACAAAAACATCCTTTAACAATAAACTTAAATTTGGGGGGCCTGAGTGGCTCAGTTGATTAAGTGTCCCTTCAGTTCAGGTCATAATCTCAGGGTCGTGAGATCGAGCCCTGCCTCTGGCTCTGTGCTGAGCGTGGAGCCTGTGGAAGTTCCTCTCTCTGCCCTTCCCCCCAACAAGCACATGCAAAAAAACAAAAACAAAAAACTTAAAGAGTTGACCAGGAGCAAGCTTTAAATATTTTTTTTACCGTGTTTGGCAAAGATGCTGAAGGTGACACATATCGCTAAAGTTTGGAAAACAGTATCTTAAACAAAAATCTCCATCTACAACCTAAAACCTATGCTTCTCCATTCCCTGGTAGAGAAACTAAGAGATTCATACATATAAAGCCATAGAGAAGCCCTAGATTCACTCCTCCAGGTCTGTGTGTCAAGCTAAACCTTAAAAGTGAAGGGTTGGGAAGGCGCCTCGGGGGCTCAGTCAGTTCAGCATCTGCCTTCAGCTTAGGTCTTGATCCCATGGTCCTGGGATCGAGGACCACATCAGGCTCCTTGATCAGCAGGAAGCCTGCTTCTCCCTCTCCCTCTGCCTGCTGCTCCCCCTGCTTGTGCTCTCTCTCTCTCTCTCTCTCTCACTATCTCTCTCTCTGTGTCAAATAAATAAACAAAATCTTTTTTTTTTCTTTAAGTGAAGGGTTAGAAACAGGTAATATTCTCTGTGGGCTTTGGAACACCAATTAGATATTTTAAAAAATTATTCAAACTATTTTGAGATTCTTGAATACCTTATATCTTATATAACTATAAGGAGATTATATATTAAAATGTGAGACATAATTGACACATAACATTATTTTCAGGTGTACAGCATAATGATATTCTCTCTGTCTCTATATATATTATGTATATGTATATAGTGGTATGATCATCACTAGTTAACATTCATTGCTACACGTAGTTACAAACTTTTTTCTTCCTGTGATGAGAACTTTTATGATTGACTTCCTGAGCAACTTTCAAATATATAATACAGTATTATTAACTACAGTCACCATGTTGTACATTATACTCCCAGGACTTAATTATTTTATAACTGAAGCTTATACCTTTTGACCACCTTCATAATTGTATTATAAGGTGAATTATTTTTCTATATGGTTCTAAAGCATAACTATCTTTTTTTGCACCAAAAGCTCACCATGCCAAGTATAGTTACCATCCATCACCACACACAGTTATTACAATACCGCTGACCATATACCTGCTATACTTTTCATCCCAGGGCCTATTTATTTTACAACTGGAAGTTGTCTCTCTTAATCCTTTTCTCCTATTTGGTCCGCCCCCACCTCCTCTTCTGCCAACCACCACTTTGTTCTCTGTATTTATGAGTCTATTTCTTTTTTGCTTGTTTGTTCATATGTTCTGTTTTTTAGATTCTACATATAAGTGAAATCCTATGGTATTTGTCTGACTGATTTCATCTGGCAAAAGAGCCTTATGTCCAACTCTGTTGTCATGAATGGCGAGATTTCATTCTTTCTTATGACCAAGTAATATTCCTCTGTGTGTGTGTGTGTGTGTGTGTGTGTGTGTGTGCGCGCATCACACCTTTATCCATTTATCTATCAGCAGACACTTTGGTTGCTTTCATATTGGCTATTGTGAATAATGCTATAATAAACATAGGGGTGTATACATTTTTTTTGAATTAGTGTCTTTCTTCATTTTCTTTGGATAAATTCTCAACAGTGGAATTACTGGATTGTACAGAATTCCCATCCTTAATCTTCTGAGGAAGCTCCATACTGTTTTCCACAGTGGCTGGACCAATTTACATTCCCAAGAGCAGTGCACAAGGGTTCCGCGGTCCCCACATCTTCACCAACACTTGTTATTTCTTGTCCTTTTGATAAGAGCCATTCTGACAGTGGTGAGGTGATCCCTCATCATGCTTTTCATGTGGATTTCCCTCACAATTAGTGATGCTGAGCATGCTTTCGTGTGCTGGTGAAGCATAACTATTTACCTTTGGCTTCTCTAAGGGAGGTGATCCCAGGTAAACTGGAGCTCTGAGGCTGATGGTGGAATTTCCAGGCAAACTTCCCTCCCAGGCCCTCAGACCATCCACAACCAGGTGCCCCTTCTCTCCGTCTTGCCCAAACACCACCTTAAGAGTAAAGAAAATATGTTAATCATGTTTTTGTTTTATCTTTGACAACTAGTGATATATTTTATTACTGGTCCCAGGACATTTTTTAAAATCATGTTTTTCTGTTTCTTTAAGGAGCTTTAAAAAAATCAGAAAATTTTATCCATACTGCTGTCATCATCATCACGATTTTGTGAGATCATGTTTGATACTGAACAGAGGAAGCTAGGAAAAGGAACTTTAAAAGGATTCCTCAGGGTGCCTGGGTGGCTCAGTCGGTTGAGCACCAGACTCTGGGTTTTGGCTCAGGTCATGATCTCAGGGTACTGGGATCGAGCTCCACTTTGGGCTCTGCACTCAGTGTGGAGTCTGCTTGTCCCTCTCCATATCCCTCCCCCTTGAATTCTCTCTTTCTCATATAGATGGATAAAATATTTTTTAAACAAATCCTTTGGATTTTTTGGCTATTGTGAATAATGTTATACTAAACATAGGGGTGTATACATTTTTTTGGAAGGGGTCCTGCAGCAAGGGGTCCTGGAGCAAGGGCCAGTGACTACTTCTTTACGAACAAGGGAGCACATATTTTCAACTCTTTGCTAAAAGTCAAGACCCTTGGGCTCTACAGTGGATTCTGCCATCTCATGGCTATGAGACTGTTCACTAATGACTCCTCAACTTGTACTCTCAGCTGACAGGCAACTCAACCCTAGGGTGTTCACAGCAGAACCCTGACTGCTGCCTAGCTCTAAACAGTTCCTTCTCGGCCACATGCCCCAACTCCCCATTTTCTGCATCTCAGCAGCAGTCCCTCTATCATTCCAATTGCTGGCCCCAAGTCACAGGACTTGATACTGACTCCTCTTTCTCTCATGCTCTACATGCAATCCTTCAGCAAGCCCTCTGGGTTTGGGGAGCACATGCTAGACAGTGTACTTCTGTCCATGCTCCCCGTGGCCTCTCGAAGCAAAGGCAGTGGCATCCATCTGGCCACTCGTACCCTCATTTAATCTCTTCAGCAAAGGTTGTTTTGAAAATATCCATCTGTTCATGCAATGCTCCTTATTCAGTTGAAGAGTCGTCAGAAGCTTCAGAGACACTCAGAATAAAATCTAAGTCCTCACCTTGGCTGCAACACTTGTATGATCTGGGCCCTGCCTCTCCTTGAATTCCAGCTCTGGTCCTTCCTTACTCTGTCTTTCCTGCAATCTGGGATGCCTTCAGGCAAGATCTGGAAAGCTAGGCCTGTGGGTCTTGAAGCTTGTGTTATGCAGAAGGCATTCTGGGCTCAGACAGGAGCCCGGGAGACCTAGACATTGTCTTGATAAACAGAAATGGTCCAGGCAGCAGGGGTGGGAGGGGAAGGGGACAGAGCCCAGGGAGGCATGGTTGGGACTAAGGAAACAGTGAATAGAGCCCATCTCGACAAGGAGACTTCGACACACGACATCCTTGCAGGGTGTGTGCAGCGGTCTTCATTGCCAAGCTGCTAGGGTGCTCGGTGCCTCTGAGCACACGAGCTCTGTCTGTGCTGAGCTCTGCGGTTGGCAGGAGGCTGAGACGTCTCTCCAGGTTCTCTGCAGGGAACTCTGTGGCCATGGGAGCTTCTCACACAGTCCTGGCTCTTACCGTGTGCCAGTGCCCATCGTTGCACTTCTTGCTTTTGAGTCTCAGCTTTTTCCCGTGTGCCCCCAGGGCAAAGACCAGCCGTCCCTTTGAGAGATAAAGAGCCATATAGGAGTCCTGAGTGCCGGTGAAGAACACGAGGCCTCTGGAGGAAGCCGTCTGTATGTCTACTGCAAATCGGGACCTTTCGGGAAAATAAAGCAACAGGCAAAGAAAGAAATAGAGGTTTTTAGTGTTTTTCTGAGTCCCTGAAGCCAGAAGAGAGAGTGAGGCCCAAATACCCCAACCCTTCTTATTCAAATGAATGAACTACGGCATGTGCTGGCTAAATGACCTATCTCTTTGGGAATTTTTAAAAGCTGTATGTGTGTGCAGGGGGCAATTGGACTAACAAGGATTTGATTTAAGCATCAGGTAAGCATTTTCTTTCTGTAAGACATATTTAACACAGAGACAGAAAAGTATAGATCCATTTTCTCCCACTCACCATTATATTTCTTAGACCTTAAGACCCCACCTACAATACAGGAACTAAGCAAGCATCACACAGTAAAAGAAGAAAATGAAAGTTAATACTCCTTTGTATGGTGGTTACACAGTGTATACACATCTGGCTAAGCAAGATTTACTTTGCACGAGAACTTATATTCACTCCTTCACCCACTCATCCATGCAACCAACGAATACTGAATGAGTGCATCACATGCGTAAGGCACTGTGGTGAGCCCTGAAATTGCAGTGCTGGAGGTTTCGCTCTTGTGTTTTTCTGGTGCACAGGTACACTGACAGGGGTGCCTAAAAGGGCAGCGTGCAAAGGTCGGGGAGGATCCGGGTAATCAGCAGGCTGTCCTCACCCACTCCTTGGGTGACAGAAGGCAGAACCTAGGTCTCTCCTGCTGAAAGTTGTAATCCCACTGGGTGCCTCATACACAGCAGGCACTCACAAATCGTCAAGTTGAATTAAATAGTTGATTGAATAGTTGAACTAAATGGTAAATGGAAAACTTGAAGCCAGAATCAGGAAGTGGATGAGAAAATGACAGTCACTTCTCTTTGCTTTTTAATACTATGAGCCAAGCAAACACATGAGATACTTGAAATTTTTAGGTTAAGGAGTTTCCTTAATGGTGATGTTCTTCAAAATGAAAGGGAAATCTATGTTTGTTAAATTAAACCAACCAGATGGTGACACCACTCAATATTTCTCTTGGTGTAGCTGTGTGCAGAGGGTTGGAGAATGAGGGTTAGCTGATTTAAGGAGGATATTCAAACTTGTTACAGAATTAAAGAACTTTACATATGTGGGCTTGGTTATCAGGCTTGACATTTACTTTCCAGAGTTATTTCCTAAAGCAGCTTTCTTTCATAAAAGGCTAACTGACTAGCACCCAAAAAAGACGCGAGTAGATTCAAATCCCAGCATATGGTGCTACAGTTCCGACTCTTCATTGCTGGTGGATGGGAGAGTAAGGCAGAGAGCGAAGTGGCATTTTTATACATTCATCAAAAGGATAAAATAGTGGTGCAGCATTTTAAAGGAGAGCAACGAATTGCTAGAATATAGATCAGAATGAGAAGAATGGAACAGCCCATATTCGGGAGTTGCATCATCCTGAAAATATACTCTGATGGCTACAAGATTTGGAACTTCAAGAATTTAAAATTGTATCTACTGGTGATTGCTTTTGACCATTTCCCCATTAAATGTTCCTTTTCCTATTTATTACATATCCTTTGGTGTTGCAAGGGAAGGTGGTAGGGTTGCATCTTCAGAAGCCAGAGAACTGGCCACACTGAGTGTGCTTTGGGAAGAGATGCAAGGCAGGAAGGGGCTTTGCAGGGAGGGGGAGGGCAGCGAGCGAGAGAGCAGTGCTGGTGGAGGAGAGCCAGAGCCCAGGCAGGAGGGCGGGGGGGCTGGGCAGCATCTGCACAGAGACTGCTGTCCTTAAGGTCAGCTTGACTGAGAGCACAGTGATGGGGAGTGGGCCTTCCTCCCAAGAGGTAGCCCCAAGAAGGGCTAATAACTGAGTGGGACCTCATTTCTCAGTCTCTGTTGGCAAGTCAGGGATCGCCAGCTTTTCTGTGGCACAAATGGAGTTGGGGAGCTGCTGGCACAGGGTTCTCCTTCTGAACTCCACCCTTCCCTCTTCCGGCCTTCATATCTGCCTATGACTCATACACTTGGCTTACTGAGTGGGCCTCTGAGGACCAGGTCCTTGCAAGCTACTGCATCCTTCCCTGCAAGGAAAGCATTATCAGCTCCATTTAACTGATGAGAAAACTGAGGTTCAAGGAGATGTAGCAACTTGCAAAAATACTAATGATGTCAAGTTCATGGAGAGAAAGCTGAGGCTTAGAAAAGTGGAACAACAGCCTATAGTAGCCATCCATTTGCTGCTCCAAAGCCCCTTTGAGTGAACTGGCTGCAGGGGCACCGTGGGTGGCAGCCCCCAGCCCCTGTGCCCTCAAATCTGCAGTCGCATATGGTGACTCCCAAACTGGAGCCAGGACATTGATGCCCAACACTGGACTCTTCTAAGGGGTGACCTTTGCTTGCCGTAGCCCCATCATTTACAGGTGTGGGGCCCTCATCTCAGTGGCAGGCTCTTCCCCCCAGCCCCTGCTTCCCCCAACTTTATCTCCCACAAGAACAGTACATGTCTAGCAAAGTCTAAGCCCATCTTGACATCTGCATCCCAGAAGACCGAACTGGCAAATGGTCTGAGGTCACACGGTCAGCAAGTGGCTGAGCGGGGACTGAAAGCTGGGTTTTAAACCATTTTGATCCCGGGAAACTCTGCTTCTATACATAAATCATAAAGGAATTTTGGCACCTTGTTATTTATGTCTCCAAATCACATGAAAATGACAGGCTGTGTTCTTACTTTTCCCCCTGACATAATTAATATCTCTGTTCACTCCCTCTTCCCCAGAAGAGATGCAACTTGTTAGCACAGGAAGTCCAAAAGTGCTCTCTAAAAATGATCTATCTGGCACTGAGTCTACTTACAACAGATATTTATCTCCAACTATAGAATGTCGAGAAGAAAGGTGATTTAGCATAGAAATAAATAGCAGCTTTGAAAGGAAATATCACTCGTATTTTTAGAATGCTGTCAATTCTACGCCAGAGCCCGGCGGACTGTTTCAGCCCCTGAGCAGCACATGCCACTTGTGCCTTCCAGCTCCGGGGACGGAGCATGCGC
>PITA01004232.1:0-16075 GCA_004023965.1 Spilogale gracilis
TTTTTTAAAGATTTTATTTATTTGACAGAGAGAAACACAGCCAGAGGGGAAACACAAGCAGGGGGAGTGAGAGAGAGAGAGATGCAGGCTTCCCGCAGAGCAGGGAGCCTGATGTGGGACTCGATCCCGGGTCTCCGGGATCATGACCTGAGCCGAAGGCAGTTGCTTAACCAACTGAGCCACCCAGGCGCCCTAAATAAAATCTTTAAAAAAGAGAGCGATAGACAGAAAGAAGTGTGCACCTGTTATTTGTTTGAAAAAAGGAACAAATATGCATACAGATCTGTTCACAGATGCAGGGAAGTATTTCTGGTCAGGTACCCAAGGCACTGGTTACCACCGGTTACCTCTGGGGACGGAAACTGGGAGGTCAAGGGAAGGACAGTTTTCACTGTATGACCTTTTTTGCCTTTTCTGAACCACGTGACTGGGTCACCTCTTCCATAAACTGACCTGGTTCTTATCTTGACTGTGGCACACAAGCCAGCACACGATGGGGCCTACCGGATGTTGGTCCCCCTGAACTGAGCCAGCAGATAAAAGCCCCTAGCGCAGGGCAGGCGCTGAACAAACATGGGTGGGCCTAACTTGGCAGGGTGGGTCCCTACTGCGCAGGAGGAAACCGGGGCATGCACAGAGGCAATGTAGACCTACCGCCCCACTGGCATCAAGCCCTGTCCTGCCTTGGAAACCTGTATCAGGAGGAAGGCCACGAGCCCAGAGATGAAAAACTAACCCAGAAGTGGCCTCTCAACTCCCCTCTGGCAGTGCTGGGGGCAAAGCTGGCTGGATATGGAGGAAAGGGGCGGCGGGCTCTTACCTGGCTCTGGAGGCTCCTTGCTCACGTGCTCAGCTTCCATGGACCCAATGCCTCCGCTAAACATGATGGGCTTGATCCACTCACGCCGCTGGCCATCTGGGAGCTGGAGGCCCAAGGAGCGGGCAAAGCCTAGAGCGTGGACATCCCAGGGAGAAGGGGCAGAGGGCGGTCACCCAGTGTCTCTCAGCGCCCACTCGGTCACACACACGCCTAGTACTCAGTGTCCGTTTTCCTCGACACCCCCCAGCCTCACCGGCCAGCACTGGCTCCCCAAACTTGTTGCCATAATCAGAAGCCCCATTACTGGCCTCGATGGCGACTTCCAGGGGCCGGGCGAAGTTCCCAGGATACTGGAAGCTTGGATCCTCCCAGGGCAGATTATAACCTGGAAGGAAAGCAGGAAGTTGGCTGGACTGTTAAGATGGAGGACAGAGGAGCCAGAGTCCTTTGGAAAGAGTCTAACTAAGCAACTAAACCACCAAGGACCACCTGTGTGGGTAGGTCTCATTTTAGGAAATTCTATTCCAGGAAGGTGTAGGCCCTACGATAAAGCACCAATCTTGCTCCCCAGCTCCTATGCCAGCCTTCCCTCTGAGTCTTAGGATCAGGACTTTTAAGGCTAAGAAATTGAACTTTGGGGTGCCTGGGTGGCTCAGGTGGGTAAGTGGCTGCCTTCAGCTCAGGCCATGATCCCAGGATCCTGGGATCAAGCCCTACATCTGGGTCCTTGCTCAGTGGGGAGCCTGCTTCTCCCTCATTCTGTTTCAAATAAATAAAATCTTTAAAAAAAAGAAACTGGACTTTGGGGGCAGGGGGTGGTCAGGAGACTGACCCAGTATCATGTTTCCTTGCTGAGCTAGTTTAGAGAGACTGGCAGTTCTGCAAAGACTGCCCAGTGACTTGGGGTTCCCCTGGCCTAGAGTCCTCACAGCAACAGCTGGTGACAGGCCAGCTGCTCCAGAGCCCTGCCTTCCAAGAAAAGGCGCCCAGAGTGACTTAAGAGACAGAAGTGCTCCGCGCCCACGCCCACCAGGACCAGGGAGAGACGGGAAGGAGGAAGGCGGGGGGACCTGGGATGTGCAAGTTTCCAAAGCAATAGCCAGCGGTGCCAGCCACGACATGGGCCCCGCGGCCTGTGCACTGGACATCTCGGATCCGGCCCCCAGTGCCTGTGGTCGCACCGCTGAAGGGCGCCACTCCTGTAAAGAGATGGGGCAGACGTATGGGTATCAAAGAGACAAAACCCAGCTCTGACCATCCCATTAAAAATCAGGACAAGGTGCCTGGGTGGCTTAGTTGGTTAAGTGTCCAACTCCGGATCTCCACTCAGGTCTTAATCCCAGGGTGGTGAGTTCAAGCCCTGTGTTTGGCTTCATGTCTGGCATGAAGGCTACTCAAAAAATAAAAAATCAGGGCGACCAGCCTCCCTCATTGTTTTTCCCAGGCCCAGCCCAGAGGACCTTCATTCTACTCCATATTCTGATCTCACTGATTCATCCCTGGGACCCAGCTCACCTGTGGGGAAGTTGTGCGTCTCTGCGGTGAAGACAACGTGTCTCAGGGCCCGCTGCTGCTGGAACTGGCTGGGCTGTGTGGGGTCCTCGGGCCGAAGGAATTGGACTTCCTTCCCCTGGATTGCACTGTAGATATATTGGCCCTGGATCTTGCTTCCTTCTGCAGCTTTCCCTCCCTTGTGCCTACTATCCCCCCAGCCTAGGGCACAGCCCACCTGCTGTTGTCACAGAACTTGAGGACGTTGTTGGGGTTCGAGGACGCCTGAGTGCTCATGATGGACTCAAAGAGGGAGTGTGCCAGCTCCTGCCCATCCACATGGAGCAGACCCTTGAAGAACCAGTGCCGGCTGTGCTCGCTGAAGGGGTGATGCGGGGAGGGAAGGACAGGCGGAAAGCTGGGTCACTTCTCACGCTGTGCTGTCTTCTCAGCAATCAGCAAGAATTAACGGCCAGCTCTTAAGTAAAGAATAGGTCAAAATAGATTCCAAAAAACCATAACCTTTGAATGTCCTTTCACTGAGGATTGCTCAGATCCCAAGTAAATATGAAATTGAGATCTGGGTGTGGATTACCAACTGTAGGAGGAGCCCAGGTCCTCAAACGGACTCAGGGGTACCGCTGAGCCAGAGGAGAGCCACGAAGGCAAGTCCCTGTGCTCTTCCCTTCCAACCTCCATGCGCTCAGACTTCAGACGTCCCCATTCCTCCCTGCCCTCCCACCTATTGGACTGAGCCAAGTCGAAGGCCTCCACGGTGCTAGGGTTCCGCTGTAGCTCTTGGAAGCGATTGGTGTAGAAATCCAGGTCCCAGGAGTCTAGGGCCAAGCCTAGGAGACAACCCAGGAGAGCTGACTGTAGGACTCAGGCTACCAGGTCCCGGGACTCAGTCCCCCATGACTGGCCTCGCCTGCGCCTCCCTCCCAGGCATCCCAGCTCACCCAGCTCCCGGTTGGCCTTCTCCAGCGCACACCGGCCCTCAGCCAGGATGTTGATACAGCCGTTAAGAGGTGTGGAAACGCTCCCAAGGGAGAAACTCTGGATGGCATGGGGGAAGTGCTGCTCTGTCATCCGGTCATGCAGGGCAGCCAGGGCGATGGCCTTCATCTCAGCTGATGGGGGCTGGGTGAACTAGAAGCAAACACACACAGGCGGCAGGAGGTGGAGGGCTCAAGTCTGGACAGAATGGTGCATGCTGGGTCCTGCCAGTCACATAGGGCCTGCCCGTGGCTCATGTGTGTGGTGCCTGTGTACCAATGAGAAAGACATGCGTTGTCCAGGCAAGGGCCCGCGTAAGGATGCACTGATCAGCAAGGGGAGCACAGGCTGCCCTTCCTTCCCATTCAGCCCTTGAGCAAGAAGTCTCAGGCAGTGAACAACCTACAAATAGGGCAGGCCTAAAGCCAAGAGTTCCTCCCCGTTTCTCCTGAGTACGGGATCTCATCTTGTTTTCTTTTTAAGATTTTATTTATTTCTTTGATAGAGAGAGCGAGCCAGCTAGAGAACATGAGCAAGGGGAGTAGGAGAGGGAGAAGCAGGACTCGATCCCAGGACCCTGAGATCACGACCTGAGCTGAAGGCAGATGCTTAACTGACTGAGCCACCCAAGTGCCCCAGGACCTCATCTCTTTCATCTCTGGCCCAGCTCCTCCTTCCCCTCACCACAGATGGCCCCACGCCTCACCGACAGCAGGTAGCGCCGGGTGGTCTCCACGCGATCCACAGCCCCCAGCCCAGCAGCCCAGCACACTGACACGACGTTGGTGGATGCTGGGGTGGAGAAGTTCAGCCTGAGGAGTGGGCCAGATGGTCAGGACCTGAGAGTGCCGACAGAGAAGGTGGATCCCCCCCTACTCCTGTCCCGCCGACCTCTAACCTCTGTTCTCTCATCACTGGCCTCTAGCTCAGACCTGGGCACGAAGAAACCTGCTAAGGAAGGTCACTCAAATCAAACCAGACCTGCCCCTCCAGCATAAAATGCTTGGATTTCTACTTCTCAGAATGCAATCTGTTCAACTTCTGGAACATGCCTGGTAGCTGGCTCAGTCTTTCAAAGAGACATCCTTCCAAATGAGGAAGGCATGTGTATGGCTTTCTAAGCAGGGAGGAGGGTGGCATGAAGGAAAAACAGATCTGTCGAGGGTGACAGGAGAAGGAAGAAGAGGAATGGGAGTGGAAGCAGTGGATAGGGTGTTTGAAATGGAGCTCTGCCTGAGAACACGGAAGGCATTCACCCCAGGCTGAGACACTTGCCTGGGCCCAACCTCCAGCAGCAGGTCGTTGTAGTCAGGATGGAGCCAGGACTCCTGAGCAACGTCACCCAGTAACAACGGGCAGCCAAAGAGCCACATCAGCTTCTTCATCTCCTCTGCACTCGGGAGGGACTTGGCTGCAGGGAGAGAGGACAGGGATAGCCTGAGACCCTGTCCAGCTGGATACACCTTCCCTCCTCCCCCCCCCCAAATCCAATACTTGGCCCCACCTGTCCAGTTCACATTGTAGCACAGCTCCGTCTTGACACCCTGCAGTGTTGAAAGCTGCTCTTGGAGCTTCCTCTGAGTGTACCCGGAGGCTGCCCGCTCATGGCCAGAGGGATGAACATAGAAGTGAAGAACGGAGGCCATCGCTGGTGTTTTCCGTTGTGGCAAATGACTTAGGACCCTGAAAGGTAATCAGCTATCACCTGTCAAACTGATTCCAGATTTCCAAGACAGCTGAGGCTCTGGAGGCATTAGGGATGGGGTGGGGGAAACGGGGCATTTGGAGAGACGAGGTACTCTGAAAACTGGCTTTATCCTGCAAAATGTGGCAACACAGAATACAGGTACATCCTGGGCACATGACCCTTGAGCACCTGAACTTTGCTGGGCGACAGGCAAGGTCTTAGGAATGCTGCTGTGAAGAAGACAAAAACCATTCTGCCCTCACGGACCTTATGTTTTATTGAGGGAGACAGGCAGGTGCCCCAACATTTCCAGTCCAGTGTGGTTAAGGTCGAGAGACTGTGGCTACCAGCCTAGCACTTGAGGACTCAGGGAAGACTTTCTGGAAAAAAATAGCATCTAAGTGTAAACCCAGGGGCGCCTGCATGGCTCAGTTGGTTGAGCGACTGCCTTCGGCTCAGGTCATGATCCCGGCGACCAGGGATCGAGTCCCACATCGGGCTCCCTGCTCGGCAGGAAGCCTGCTTCTCCCTCTCTCACTCCCCCTGCTTGTGTTCTCTCTCTGGCTGTGTTTCTCTCTGTAAAAAAAAAAAAAGTGTAAACCCATAGGATGAGCTGGACTGGGCCCA
Organism: Spilogale gracilis; assembly: GCA_004023965.1. Taxonomy (NCBI): domain Eukaryota; kingdom Metazoa; phylum Chordata; class Mammalia; order Carnivora; family Mephitidae; genus Spilogale; species Spilogale gracilis. Next base: position 5,622 of record PITA01004232.1, read on the forward strand.
GCTGGTGGAGTCAGAGGTCACCCTTCTTCTGGAATGCCTCTACCTGCTAGCTGCTCCTTCTCAGGCACCTGGTGGGTCTACATGCTCTTCCAAAGTGACTTCTTCCAGACTTGCGGCCTTAAATACCATGCAGTAGACTGAGCCAATGAAACTGCCAAGATGCAACCCTTTCTGATCAAAAACAGCAATTTCATCTCATTTAAGTCACTATCTGCCAACAGATTCCATAACTTAATTCAATCCTGACTCTCCCCAACACTCCAAACTAGTATAATAACATCTTCACACAACATCTCCACATAGATGTCTCATAAACACTGATGGTAGTCTTTTGGGGCCGAAACAGAAATTCTGATTTCTCCTTTCTCCAGACCTCCTGTTCTCCCAGTCCTCCCTATTCAATCAGCACTATCAAATCAATTGCTCACACCAAAAATACAGTCAATCTCACTTCTTCCTGAGCCCTCTCTATATCCAATTCATCAGCAAATCTATTTCCAAACACATCCCAAATCTGCCCACATCCTTCCATCTCTGCTACCATCACTCTAGTTCAAGTCACCACTGTGAACCAGTTGGGGCCTCCTGAACAGCACCCCCGATTCCACTCCCGCCCAACCACAGACCATTTGCCATATTTTAGCATAAGTAAGATCATGGCTTCTCATCACATATGATAGAAGCTTCTAACTGAGGACCCTGGTTCACCTAGCCCAGCCCCCTGCCCACTTCTCCAACCCTACTTCATGCCATTACCTTTTTCACCTGCATCACCCCACCACACTGGCTTCTTTTCTATTCTAACTTGCCAACTTCAGTTTTGGAAGGCAATTTTCTCACCCTGATATCTGCATAGCTAGCACTTTTTTTTTTTAAGATTTTATTTACTTGACAAAGAGAGATGGGGGGGCACAGTCAGAGGGAGAAGCAGCATCCCCGCTGAATATAGGACCCCATGACACAGGACTCAATCCCAGGACCCTAGATCATGACCTGAGCCTAAGGCAGAGCCACCCAGGTGCCCCATGGCTAGCATTTTTTTATTTAAATTGCTGGTGAAATCACTTCTTGGAAGGGACTTCCTCAAACCACTCCTCTGAAGTAGCCACAATCAGATGGCCCTATCTTAATTTCCTAAGTAGTCTTTAGCAGTACCTGAAATTTTATTCACTTAGTATCTTACATTTTATTTTATTTAGTACTTTATATTTTAATTTATTTAAAACTCTACCTTCCCCACTAGAACAAAATCTCCACGTGGGCATGGACTCTAGATGTTTTATTTCCATTGGATTGTCAAGGCTTGGAACAATAGGTGGCGCTTAAATAAAATAAAAATTAGGGGCGCCTGGGTGGTTCAGTTGGTTGGGCAACTGCCTTCGGGTCAGGTCATGATCCGGGAGACCTGGGATCGAGTCCCGCATCGGGCTCTCCTCCCTCTCTCACTCCCACTGCTTGTGTTCCCTCTCTGGCTGTATTTCTCTCTGTTAAGTAAATAAAATCTTTATTAAAAAAATAATAATAATAAATAAATAAATAAAAATTAAAAAGAAAAAAAAGGGCGCCTGGGTGGCTCAGTGAGTTAAAGACTCGGCCTTCAACTCAGGTCATGATTGCAGGGTCCTGGGATCCAGGCCGCATCCGGCTCTCCTCTCTGCTCAGCAGGGGGCCTGCTTCCTCCTCTCTCTCTGCCTGCCTCTCTACCTACTTGTGATCTGTCAAATAAATAAATAAAATCTTAAAAATAAAAAAATAAAGGAAAAAAAATCTAGCATTTGTAAACTGACTGAAGGAACTCTTGATTTCCATCCCTCAGGAGGCCCTCCTGCCCTTCCAGGCCAGGCCTCATTTCAGGGAATGATGTTGGATTCCTGTTTCTCAGCGCTCCCCATCCCAATCTGTTCACCTTTCCTAAAGTTAGACCCCTCACAGTTGTCTTTTATACCGTAACTGCCACAGGATTTATCCAACAGAAACTATTTGCCTTCTAAGATCAGTCACGCTCCAAGAGTGCAGGGGCAGGGCTGTCTATATCATGTCTGTACCCCCCAAGAACTAGCAGGACATAAGCGAAGCATTGGGCAGGTTTTGCTGGTGGAAGGAACTGGGTAAGAGCGGTTGACTTTACGTGGGGTGGGGAGGGGGCCTCCCCTGACTAGTCTACCCACCGCGCACACGGTCGCAAGAAAGGACCCCAGCTGGAAGCAGCTCTTCCTGCCGGGGACACAAAAGCGACCTGGATCAGGCCTGGGATGGGCGGAGAAAGGGATGCAGCAAACAAGACAGCAAAGACGCCCGGGACAGCAATACGCACGTGCAGGGACACCAAGGATGGAAACCTTCAAGTATGGCGCGGACTGTGAGTCATCCAAGCGCGCCACGGAAGAGGCGGGCGCTCACGGAAGCTAAGGAATCAGGGGCGGGGCGGGGCGGGGCGGGGCGGGGCGGGGCGGGCCCCTGGGTCGCTGGGTGGGTGAAGCGACTGAGTTCAGCTTGGCTCCTGACCTCAGGGTCTTGGGATTGAGCCCCACATTCGGCTTGCTGCTCAGCGCTGAGTCGTTTCTCCCTCTCACTCTCCCTCTGTGCTCTTGCTCTCAAATAAATAAAATCTTAAAGAAAAAAGGGTTAAGGGTACAAAGTACAGTGGGGCACATCCAGAACACAGTAACAGCAGAAGGTGCTTCCCACCTATAGGCTTAAAGGGACAAGGGAGGGAATGGTGGTATCCTGCTGCTAGAGTCGGAGCTGATATGGGAAAGAAAGGAAAAAGAAAAATTAAATTTTCTTACTACCTACAGTCCACGGACAAGTTCTTGAAACAGGCAGAGTTCTGCCATTCCTCTAGAAACCCAGTTGCCTCCATGTTAATACTTTACTAAGCACAAAAGACAATCTTAGCCCATTCCCTTACAGGATTCCTTACAGGATCCTGTAAGTCTACTGTAACATACAAAAATTCCTTTGGGGGGGGGCACCTGGGTGACTCAGTCTGTTAAGTGTCTGCCTTCTCCAATCATGATCTCAGGGTCCTAGGATAGAGTCCTGCATTGGGTTCCTTGATCAGCAGGGTGTCTGCTTCTCACTCTCCCTCTGTGTGCGCGCTCGCTCTCTCTCTCTCTGTCTCTCTCTCTCTCTCTGTCTCTCTTTCTCAAATAAATAAAATCTTTAAAAAATTAAAAATAATAAAAATTCCTTTGGAAACTTCCTTTATCTCTACCCCCAAGATGCATGTTGGCAATCATCCACCAAGCATATAACCCACTGATATACATCCGAAGGGTCTCATGACTAACGTTTTATTAGGTAGTAATAAATGATCTTTTCCCAATAATAGCTAGCCCCCTCAAGGTCTGAGAAACCTTGCTTTCAAAACACTGTCCCTAACCTCCTCCCAACTTGAAATATATAATTGGCCATTCCTCATGCCCCCATGCAGCTCTTTCTGCCCATGAGACATGTCCTCGTGCTTTCATAAAACCACCTTTTTGCACCAAAGACATCTTTTGGCCGTCGGCTTTGACCCCTGACATCTTTTCTACATCATAGCCATAAAAGAAAGGCATCTGACAGGGCAAAGGAGCCCCCAAGCACAGTGTTCAGGGATAAAGGGAATGAACAACTGTGCTTTTTCTCTTGTGCTCAAGTTCCCACATAACTGTTTCGGTCTCTCATCAGCCAAACCTAATCTGAAGGCTGAGGGCAAGGAAGCTGGAGTGGAGTCAGACCACAAAGAATGTTCAGAGTAAAAGGTGAAAGTAACTTCCTCTCTCCCATATTCATTCCCCTCCTCAGTATGGGTTCAAGACAAGGGTAAGGCAAGTGAGGCGCCTAGGGTGCAAAATTTATAGAAGTACTTAAAATGTTCACCTAATTCCAACCCTGCCCCAGACGTAAGTCACTACCTGTTCAGTGTATAAAATCCCAGGCTATTGAAATGAGTACTCTCAGGCTCACTTCTAACAGAGGCCATATGCTGATCTTGGACATCTGAGCACTTCTTGGTTTCTTTCCCTTTAAGCACTCCTTGGTTCCATCCAGTACCTACCTTCCAGAACTTTCCAGGAACCTTAGTTTGCTCAGCTCTCTGATCCTATTTCCTTCACATTTTTCTTCTCTCTCTCTCTGGTTTAAGTAGACTCCATGCCCAACATGGGCCTTGAATTCAAGCCCCTGGGATAGAGTCACCTGCTCTACTAACTGAGCCAGCCAGATGCCCCTCCTCCACATTTTAGGACTCCCGGGGCACCATAAAGTTCAGCTTTCACCTCCATATAGTGACTTACAGATTTATCCTTTTGGCCCTAATCCCTCTCCTGGCTTTGGTCCCATATATCCAGCTGCCCCCTGGGCAAGCGCAAACTTCAAAATCACCAGGTGTGGAGACAACACCACACTTCCTTCCCCGTGTGATGGGCCAGCCACTCTTGGTGCTTCCCTAACATCTCCCCTTCCCCAACCACATTCCTTGAAGATGCTTATTAAATCGAACTTGATCTACTTCAGTGGCCAGCTATTCTCTGTGCCCCTTTCATTTGGTCTTGCATGCTGATTAACCTGACATTTTAAATTACATCAATGAGGGGGCTAGTGAGGAGGTAAATTCAGTACAACTTTCTCTGATCACTGTAGCTTAAATTCAATACTCCCTCCTGGGAACTATCAAAAGTAAATCTCAGGATATAGTGCACATCTTCTTGTATTTGGTAAACAGAAGGAGTCTTCTGAGTTGACAAAATATTGAAAGTAAAAGGAATAATTAGGTTTGGGACTTTAGGCTTTGACAGGTGTCCTAACAAGGGTGATCTTTTGGAGAATTTGTTTGGGTGGAAAGAGAAGAAATATCTCTGATGTAATCATGGGAAACAATTGAAAAGACTCATTTTGTAAAGAATTTGGCCCCACAGTGCCCTGCACAACTAGTTTATACAATAAGGAACAGAGAGCTTGCATCAAATGTGCAGTTGAATCAGGGGATACTGTAACTTGTAGAATTAAAGTCTTTATTTCCTGTTAAATGATGACTAGAGCGTTCTTAATGTCTACAATGTTTATACTTACTATCTTGTTCCAAAAACAAATTGAAGCTGCTCTAAGTTTAAAACAACTTCGGGGTGCCTGGGTCACTCAGTTGGTTAAGCGACTGCCTTCGGCTCAGGTCATGATCCCAGAGACCCGGGATCCAGTCCCACATCAAGCTCCCTGCTCAGCGGGGGACCTACTTCTCCCTCTCTCACTCCCCCTGCTTGTGTTTCCTCTCTGGCTGTGTTTCTCTCTGTGAAATAAATAAAAAAATTTAAGAAATAAATAAAAAAATTTAAGAAAAAAAAAGCAACTTAAAATCTCTCCTCTTTCACTTTACCTTTTAAAAAATTTTCCCATAATACCTTATTTTATTTTATTTTTTTTAAAGATTTTATTTATTTGACAGAGAGAAACACAGCCAGAAAGGGAACACAAGCAGGGGGAGTGAGAGAGGGAGAAACAGGCTTCCTGCCGAGCAGGGAGCCCTACGTGGGACTCGATCCTAGGTCTCCGGGATCATGACCCGAGCCGAAGGCAGTCGCTTAACTAACTGAGCCGCCCAGGCGCCCCCCTTATTTTATTTTTAAACAAATTTTAAATTTTGAATTGTAGTTGACATATAATACTGTATTTGTCCCAAGTGAACAGCATTGTGAACCAACAATTACATATATTATGAAAGGCCCACCACGATAATGTAGTTGCCATGTGTCACCACACACACCCTTATTAGAATATTATTGACCATATTCCCTATGCTCTACTTTTCACCCCTTGGCTTATAACTGAAAGTTTGTATCTTTTAATCCCCTTTCCCTTCTTCACCTATTGCCCCATCCCCCCACACTTTACCTTTTTAGATTTTTTAAAGATTTTTTTCAAAGATTTTATTTATTTCACAGAGAGAAACACAGCTAGAGAGGGAGAAGCAGGCTTCCTGCTGAGCAGGGAGCCGGATGTGGGGCTCGATCCCTGGTCTCCGGGATCATGACCTGAGTCGAAGGCAGTTGCTCAACCAACTGAGCCACCCAGGCGCCACCTTAAGATTTTTTAAAAAGATTTTATTTATTTATTTGACAGAGAGAGAGAGAGATCACAAGTAGGCTGAGAGGCAGGCAGCAAGAGAGGAGGAAGCAGGCTCCCTGCTGATCAGAGAGCCCGATGAGGGCCTCAATCCCGGGACCCTGAGATCATGATCTGAGCTGAAGGCAGAGGCTTTAACCTACTGAGCCACCCAGGCACCCCTTTTTAAGATTTTTATTTACTTATTTGAGAAAGAGAGCGAGAGAGAGCATGAGCGGGGTGAGGGGCAGAGGGTAAAGCAGCCACTCCGCTGAGCACTCAGCCCAACGTGGGGATCAAGCCCAATGGATCCTAGGACTCTGGGATTATGACCTGAGCCAAAGGCAGATGCCCAACTGAGTGAGCCACCCAGGTGCCCCTCACTTTACCTTTTAATCTCCTGTTTTCCTCTCCCACCACACTTAGTTCCTTGCATTTCTTTTCACCATAGCGCCTTTGTGCTTGTGGTTCCCCCATCCCTCCTTTCTCTTTGATCCCCATATCTGAATCCTTCATGTCTTCCAATTCTTTACTATAATGTCACCTTTACATTGCATACAAAAGGGATACACTACCCCCTGCATTCCCTATTTCTTTTCCAATAGTACTTATTAATATCTACACTTTCTTCTTTCTTTTTTTTTTTTTTTAAACTGTCAGTCTCCGTGTCCTAGGATATAAGCTCCATGACAGCAGGGATTTTTTTTTTTAATCTTTTTTCACTCCTGTATCCCCAAAGCCTGGAACAGTGCCTGGCACAGAGTTGCATGAATTTTGTTCACTCATTGCCTGCTGAGTCATGGAATGATTGGTTGGTTGATTGAATTAGAAAGAGCAAAAGGCTTTCATTAGCTGATCCACATTTAGCAACAAGCTCTGTTCTACGTCCCAGGCTACAAAGATAAATAGAATAATAGAATAAATAAGCAGAATAACGCTTCTAGGTACTTATAGTCTAGTGGCGAAATAAATAATTACAGCGAGGAGTCAAGGCCAGAACACAAATAGGAATAATGTATTCAGGTCGCATTGATGACGCACGTCTCTCCAAGATCAGGGAGATGGAAAGATGCTTAGGAGCCTCCAACCAGGCCGGCTGTGTTCAGGCTCAGGGGTCCCCCGAGCCACGGACTCCAGACAGGAAGTCGTCGCGGAAGGAAGCGGCGGTGCGGGAGTCAGGGGGCTACCTCAGTACCTGCGCACAGAGGATCTGAGGACGCCGGTGGGAGGAGCCGGAGGCGTAGCCGCGGCCGCGCCCACCGATGATGTCAAAGAGCGGCCTTCCCGTGAGCCCTGGCGCGGAGGCTATTCGCGGGCTCTCCCAGGGCGTCGCCTCGGGCGCATCATGGAGGCCGACCCGGCTCCGGCTCTCGACTCCGTGAGTGCGGTTCTTCTTCCCGTGTTCCCGTTTTTACTTAAGGTCCTCTTCCCTCCCCCTTGCTTCTTGGCCTTCCTGCCTTCGTTGGCCGCGCCTGGGCGAGAGGGTGGCCCGCCAGGCTGTTCATGCTTCCCCGTCGCGCGTCCTGCGAACGCATTTGTTGGTGTCTGCGGCGCCAGCTCTGAGGCTTAGACGGGTCTCCGCCCCCCTCTCCTGGCTTGCAGCGGGGTGGGAAGCCGCGGGTGGGCTGATGGCGAATGGTGGGGCCGCTGACCCAGGTGGAGGCAGAGGAATAACGGTAAACAGGGAACGCGTCTGAGAGCCAAAGTGCGTGTCGGGGTTAGCCAGGCAGAAAAGCGCTGAAAGAGGTTTCTAGGCGGAGGCAAAAACAAGAGAGAGAACAGGTATCTTGGGGTGGTGGGGGTGGAGAGGTGATGGCTGATAGTCTTCGTGCATCTCGCTAAACAGCGACTTGAACCTGAGGATAATTGGGAGTCCCTGAGGGGTTTTAAGCAGAAGAGCGATTGGATGAGATTTGAGATTTCGTTTCCTGAGGTAGCAGTGTAGAGAGGACCGGTTAGACGGCTGTGGTTGGAAAGCAGTGAGAGATGATGATGGTGACCTCGACCACGGCAGCAGTGTTGAGGTTCCAGAACTGAAGACAGTTAAACACACACACACACACACACACACTCACACACTCTAAAGGACTTAGGTATGGAAAGGAAGGCTTGTTAAAGGAGGACTTAGGGCTTCAGGGTAGAATTACTTGGTTGAGGATGCTGTTTGCTGATTAGTAAACGTTGGGAGGAGTGAGTTTGTTTTGTTTTTGTTTTTAAAGGTCACTGTTGGGATGTGTGATGCCTGTAGGTTGGCCAGGTGGAGAGTCTGGTAGGCAGATGAATATAAGGAGAGAGAGAGATCTCAACTAAAGTAGCTTCTATATGGATGGTTAGTAAGGACATCCAGTAGCAGAGGTCACCAAGGGGAAAAGTGTATAGTGTTCTCAAACTTCAGTTTATATCAGTATGATCTGAGAAGCTTATTTAAAATATAGGTTCCTGGGGGCCTGGGTGGCTCAGTGGGTTAAGCATCTGTCTTGGGCTCAGGTCATGATCTTGGGGTCCTGGGATCAAGCCCCACATCTGGCTCCCTGTTCAGTGGGGAGCCTGCTTCTCCCTCTCTCTCACTCCTGCCTCCCCCCGCTTGTGCTCTCTCTCTCTCAAATAAATAAATGGAAAACTCTTTTTAAAAAATTAAGTAAAATACAGACTCCTGGAGCTTCTGGATGGCCCAGTTAAGCATCCCCCTTTTGGTTGCAGTTCAGGTCGTAATCTCAGGGTCCTGGGATCAAACCCCAAGCTGGGCTCCCTGCTCAGCTGGGAGTCTGCTTAAGATTCTCTCTCTGCCCCCTACCCCTCCCCCTGCTTGCACATGTGCTCTCTCTCTAAATAAATAAATCTTTAAAATACAGACTTTGGGGGCGCCTGGGTGGCTCAGTGGGCTAAAGCCTCTGCCTTCGGCTCAGGTCATGATCTCAAGGTCCTGGGATCAAGGCCCGCATCAGGTTCTCTGCTCAGCGGGGAGGCTGCTTCCTCCTCTCTCTCTGCCTGCCTCTCTGCCTACTTGTGATATCTCTCTCTGTCAAATAAATAAATAACATCTTTTTAAAAAAATAGACTTTTTGGTCCCCCTCTCCTGCCAGGATTCTGATTCAGTAGATGAGGTCCATGAATTCACATTTTAAACAAAACATAGGGGATTCTGAGGCAGTGGCACCACATTGAAAAACAGTAATATTCCATGTGCCAAGTGGTGGACAGGCTCTCAGGAACTAGAGAGAAGATAGAAAGTATGAGAGTCTGGGTGAGGCCCTCGTTATGTCGCTGAGGCAGTGCTGAATGATGACCTGGTCCAATTTTTTTTTCTTTTGGAAGATTTTATTTTATTTTAGGATTTTATTTATTTATTTGACAGAAACACAAGCAGGGAGAGTGAGAGAGGGAGGAGCAGGCTTCCCGCTGCACAGGGAGCCCAATGTGGGGCTTGATCTGGGGATTCCCGGATCATGACCTGAGCCGAAGGCAGATGCTTAACAACTGAGCCACCCAGGTGCCCTTGGAAGATTTTATTTTTTATTATTTATTTTTTTAAAAAAAGATTTTTATTTATTTATCTGACAGAGATAGATCACAAATAGGCAGAGAGGCAGGCAGAGAAAGAGGGGGAAGCAGGCTCCCTGTGAGCAGAGAGCCCGATGTGGGACTCGATCCCAGGACATGACCTGAGCCGAAGGCAGAGGCTTAACCCTCTGAGCCACGCAGGCGCCCCGGAAGATTTTATTTTTAAGCAGTCTCCACACCCAACATGGCGCCCAAACTCACAACCCTGAGACCAAGAGTTGTGTGCTCTGCAGACTGAGCCAGCCAGGTGCTCTGACCTAGTCCAATTTTGACAACCATGACCACCGGTGACAGTGTTTGGCCAGGTGCAGTGAACATGAAGTTTAGTGGTAGAGCTGTTCATGAGGACACTAAAGTCAATAGAACCTGAAGACAGTTCTCTCGAGATGCTAAAGATTTAGCAAATGTGGAGGATTGACCAAAAGTCTAATAGAAAGGCATTGGAGGAACAGGGAGTGAGCTGTAATGGTTTAGCGTTATTACTGGGGATCAAGAAAATTAAAGGTCCTACCCTCAGTACTGTTGAACAGTGTCAGAATTTTATTATTTCTTTTAAAGATTTACTTATTTGAGAGGGAGAGAGCATACCTGCCATGACGGGAGGTGGAGGGGAGCGGGTGGCAGAGGGGAGAGGGAAAGAGAGTCTCAATCTGACTCGGGGTGGGAGGACTCAATCTCAGGATCCTGAGATCAAGACCTGAGCCAAAACCAAGAGTTGACCACCTAACCAACTGAGCCACCCAGGGGCCCTGTCAGAATTTTGTTTTATTATTATTTTTTTTAAGACTTCATTTATTTGGGTCTCCTAG